>JACEEZ010008017.1:132500-232500 GCA_016584305.1 Chionoecetes opilio
AATGTAGTGATGGTGGTAGTGGTGGACCGTGGGATGTGGAGTGACAGTGTGGCGTGTGGCATAGAAGTCCATGTGGATCAAATTTTAAAGAGGATGGCAAAAAGTGGATATTTAGCCAAGGTTCATGTCCTTATAGCACGTGTGTGTGTGTGTGTGTGTGTGTGTGTGTGTGTGTGTGTGTGTGTGTGTGTGTGTGTGTGTGTGTGTGGTGTGTGTGTGTTCAGGAGGCGTGGCTGAGTGAAAGTAGGGGAAGGGCGAAGGGAAGGAAAAGAGGACGAGGAGGAGGAAGAGGAAGAGGAAGAGGAAGAGGAGGAGGAGGAGGAGGAGGAGGAGGAGGAGGAGGGGAGGAGGAGGAGGAGGAGGAGGAGGAGGAGGAGGAGGAGAGGAAACAGACAGGAGAGGAGATAAAGACAGGCAGATAGTGAGAAGAAACTAGACAGGTCAGAAAGGGTGAGAAATGGGTATGCAACGGACAAGGGAGAAATTAACTTATAAGGAGTGAAGGAAAAAAGGTCTTGGGGATAAAACGGAGGGAAGGAGAGGTCGTGGAGGTAACAGGGAGGGGAGGAGAGGTCGTGGAGGTAACAGGGAGGGGAGGAGGGGTCGTGGAGGTAACGGGGAGGGGAGGAGGGGTCGTGGAGGTAACATGGGGTCAGGGAAGGACTGTAGAGGTCACTTTAGGTAAGGAAGGTGGTGCGTACAGGTAACAAGGAACAAAACGAGAGGTTATGGAGTTCAGAGGAAAGGAAGGAAAGGGAAGGAAGGGGAAGAAGGAAGAGTATTGGAGATAACAGGAAGAGAAGGAGGCAGAGGGTGAGGGAGTAACAGGGGAAGGAAAGGGAAGGAAGGTCGTGGAGATAACAGGAGAGGGAGGGGGGGTGGAGGCAGCAGTAGGGGGGGTCTGGAGAGGGTTATAGAGGCAGCGTAAGACCCGTGGCTGAGCGGCGTTCGTGTTTATCTTTACAAGACAGCCCCGCCACCCGCCGCGTGCCCCTCTGTCCCCTCGTTACGGGTGAAGCCTTGACTGCCCCGTGCCGCACAGCCAATTATAACCGGTGACGGGAACACCTCGAGTAGTGATTGGTGGAGCGAACGACCAGCTGGCGTTATTAGTGGGTGGCGAGGCTGGTGGCGCGGCCTCGCACTCAACACCTCGCCTCGTAACTCACGCACCCCGGCCGCCGACCGCTGCCCGGCCCGCTGCTGCCTCCTGGGTATTGACTCCTGCCCCAGCATCTGTTCCTTCCTTCCTCACTACCCTGCCCGTCCATGCTCCATTTATCCTTCCTCTCCTGCCCCTGAGGACTCGAGGAAGTGACGGCACTTTGTTTCCGTCCACATCGCTTCTGGCCGTTACCGCGTTGTGGAGGGGCGCCGCGCGGACAGGTGAGCGAGAAGGAACGCGGCAGCAGGTGGGCGAGTGTTATGCACCTGTAGTGTCTCGAGGGGTGTACACCTGCCGCGGCAGCAGCGTGGTGTTGCGCCAAGGTAAGCCTCCACACTGCCCGCCACCCACCTCGCCTTAACTCTCACTACATTCCACTTCCCTCATTTCCGCTGGTAATATTTTGTGTTTCCTGTTGAAATTACGGCGTGTATGGGGTTGCAGGGCGAGGACAGCGGTGGCGGGGCGGGAGAGGCGCGAGGGGCCCGGGCAGAGGCGTAGCGAGGCGGCCACGGAGCAGGTGTCCATTCACAAGAGTGGCGGTGGCGGCGCGTCTCCCCCTCCTCCTCTTGTAGTCAGCGTGCGGGGCCGACCAACCAGCGCGCGCGGGGGACACTCGGGGCGGGAGGCCACACCGCGCTGGACCACCCAAATTCTCCACTCTCCCGCCAGCCTCGCCCTCCACCGACACCGCTACCCAGCCCGCCGCCACCTTCGCCTGAGCCGCCCTTCCTCCTACCGCCCGCCAGCCTCCCACGACCCTACCACCTTCCGGAGACTCGCTGGAAAAATATAAAAGAAAAGTGTCCACAGAGGCAACAGATTATGGCTGGCAGACCAATCACATTAGCGAGAGGGACGTTGCTATTCAGTTATGTGGTGGCGCAGTATTGGCAGCCCTTCTGTGCCACCCCCCCAAAGCCCCCCCCGCCAGCCTCCCGCCCAACCCATAAACCCCACACATACACCCACACACACACACCCCAAACACACACGGGGGCCGGGGGAACACCCCCATCCCCAAACCACGGCCTTTCTGCCCCAGCACAGGGAGTGATGCGGGGAAAAATCCCACAGGGAAAAGGTTTAAAGGAGGAGGAGGAGGGAAAAAGGAAAGGGGGGCCGGTGGAGGAGTGGATTAGCAGCAGGAGGGGGGGAGGAGGGGGAAAGGAGGAAAGAAGCAAGGAGGGGATGGAGGGGGTTAAATGGGCTTTGGAGGAGGAGGAAGAGAAGATGAAGATGAAGGAGAAGAAGGAGAAGAAAAACAAAAACCCAAAAAGAACCAACAGCAAAACAGAGGGGGGGATGGTGGTTGGGTTTGGGGAAAAAAAAAAAAAAAAAAAAAAAAAAAAAAAAGGGGGGGAAAAAATTTTGGGGGGGGCCCCAAAAGGGGTTAAAAGAAGGGAAAAAAAAAAATTAAAAATTTTAAAATTTTTTTAAATTTTTCCCCCCCGGGGGGCCCCCCAAAAAGGGAAAAAAAAGGAAAAAAATTTTTTCCCCCCGGGCCCCCCCCCCCCCAAAACCCCCCAAAAATTTTTCCCCCCCGGGCCCCCTTTTTTTTTTTTTTTTTTTTTTTTTTTGGGGGGGCCAAAAAAAGGGGGAAAAAAAGGGGGGGGGGGGGAAAAAAAAAAATAAAAAGGAAAAGGGGGGGGGGGGAAAAAAAAAAGGGGGGGGGGAGGGGGAAAAAGGGGGGAGGAAAGGGGGGGAAAAAAAAGGGGGGGGGAAAAAAAGGGGGAAAAAGGGGGGGAAAAAAAGGGGGGGGGGGGGGTTTTGGGGTTTTGGGGGAAAAAAAAAAAAAAAGGGGGGGGGGGAAAGGGGGGGAGAAGGGGGGGGGAGGGGGGGGAGGGGGGGGGGGGGGGAAAAAGGGGGGGGAAAAAAAAGGGGGGGGGGGGGGGGGGGGGGAGGGGAAAGGGGGGGGGAAAAAAGGGAAAGGGGGGGGAAGGGGGGGGGGGCCAAAAAACCCCCCAAAAAAAAAAAAACCCCCCCCCCCCAAAAAAAAAAAAAAGGGGGGGGGGGGGAAAAGGGGGGGGGGAAAAAAAGGAAAAAAGGGGGGAAAACCAAAAAAAACCCCCCAAAAAAAAAAAAAAAAAAAAAAAACCCAAAAAAAAAAAAAACCCGGGGGAAGACTTTTTAAAAAGGAAAAAAAAGGACGGAAAAGGGTAGAGGGGATGGACAAGGGAAGACTAGAGGTAAATAGAATAAGGCTTCTGCATAATAACTGTAGTATTAGCGGGTTAATGGTCCGGCCAGAACGAAGCGGATCAACCAGGCGAGAACATTGATTTAGGAAGCCGATACCTGGCTCCCCTCGACTCTGTCCTTCCGAATTAACCTCAAGAACCACGCGAACCACAGACTCATTTTTTCCCCTTAGATTCAGTTTTTTGTTGTAGTTTTTATGGTTATTCTGAAGGAGGGCAGGGAAAATAGGTCTTGTGTGGGGGAGAACATAAGTAAATAAAGAAGCTACAAGAGGTCGTTCCTGGGAGAGGAGAAAAACTAAGAAGGGTATAGAGAGAGAGAGAGGGGAAATAATAGTGTTGATTGGGGTTGAGAGAGAGAGAGAGAGAGAGAGGGGGAGAGAGGGAGAAGAGAGAGAGGAGGAGAGGAGATGAGAGGAGAGAGAGGAGAGAGAGAGAGAGAGAGAAGAGAGAGAGAGAGAGGAGAGAGGCTGTAAAGGTTTGTGATTTGTGCCGAAATGGAAAAAGGAACAAAATTAAGTGTTTAGGTGGTTTGAAGAGACGAGAGAGAGAGAGAGAGAGAGAGAGAGAGAGAGAGAGAGAGAGAGAGAGAGAGAGAGAGAGAGATGTGTCGGAGAAGCAATTGGAGCCTGTGTAAAGGTTGTGTTTAGGGCAAGGTGGTGGCGGCGGGACGGGTAACGCGCCGGTGAGGAACACAGGTGACCGGGTGGGTCCCCATTAGATGACGAGGCCCGCGCACAACACACACACATGCACACACACACAAACACACACACACACACACATACACCCCATAAAACATATACACACACAATGCTGAGGTCTTGAAATATATCGGTATGATAAATTATTAGTATATTATTATGCAGTCTCACACCACACACAAACACACACACACCCCACACCCCACCACACACCACCACCCCACACACCACACACACACACAAAACACACACACAAAACACACACACACACACAGGAACACCCCACACACACACCACCACACACACACACCACACACACACACACACACACACACACACACACACACACCACACACACCACACACACAGAGAGAGAAAAGAGGAAGAGGAGAGAGAGAGAGAGAGAGAAAAGACGAGACTTGGAGAGAGAGAGAGAGAGAGGGAGGATGAGAGAGAGAAGAGAAGAGGAGAGAGAGAGAGAGAGGGGAAAGGGGGAAGAGAACGGCCGGACAAAAAAGCAAGGAATGAGAGGGGGAGGTTGATGATGACTCTATTACCCTGTATTTGTCTTACTCACACTCTCTCCCCTCTCTCTCTCTCTCTCTCTCTCTCTCTCTCTCCCCTCTCTCCTCTTTTCTCTCTTTCTCTCCTCCTCCTCCTCTCTCAACCACTTAACACCCTCTACCAAACATCTTGCCTCTCTACCCCACCCCCCAAACCACCACCACCACCACCCCCAAACACCACCACCCCCAAAACCCACCAACCACCACCACCACCACCACCACCAAACCCAACACCCCCAAACCCAACCCCACCACCACCACCACCACCAACACCTGTCATTGCTACCACAACTACCATTATTGCCGCCGCCACAATTATAGGTTGAGGACTGGTGATTTCAACGGGTCGGTAGAAGTGATCTGAACTTGCCACCTTAAGCACAGATCCTGAGGTCACACTTGGGCTTTGGAGGGGAGGTGTAGGGGGTCATACTCCCTCTTGGTGTGTGGTGTGGCGTGCGTGGTGTTGGCAGCAAGCGGTGGGGATCCGTGATGGTATCTGTGTTGATGCCGTAAACTTTGTGATATTTATAACGCGGCAATCTTACTCGCTGAAAATGGTTGGTGCTGCTTTCCCCCCCCCCTCCCCCCCTCTCCCCCCTCCCCCTTCCCCTCCCTCCTCCCCCCTTCCCCTCTCTCACCGACGATCTTCCCAGCGGTGAAAATATTGTGGATGGACGGAGGTGGAGGTGGTAGTGGCGGAGTGTATATAAGAAGAGAGGGAGAATTTGGTGGTTGCTGGATGGGTGTTGATGATGGTGATGGTGGTGGTGAGGGGGATGATGCAAGCTGTGATTTTTTTTTTTCTCTCTCTCTCTATCTCTCTCTATCTCTCTCTCTCTCTCTCTCTCTCTCTCTCTCTCTCTCTCGTCTCTTCTCTCTCTTCTCTCTCTCTCTACTCATCTCTCTCTCTCTCTCTCTCTCTCTCTCTCTCGTGTCTCGTTAGGTTTTTACACGCACAATCTATGATTATGGCACCTGATCCACAGGGTTCCCATCCGATCTTACTTTAGGAGGAGAAATGCAGTCTAACCCTCCTCCTCCTCCTCCTCCCTCCTACTCCTCCACTCCTCTCCTCCTCCTCTTACTCCTTACTCCTCTTACTCCTCTGCTACTCCTCTTTCTCCTCATCCTCCTCCTCCTCCTCTTCCTCCTCTGCCTCCTCCTCTTTCTCCTCCTCCTCCTCCTCCTCTTCCTCCTCTGCCTCCTCTTTCTCCTCCTCCTCCTCCAGCTTTCGTCCAGTGAAAGTTACAACATTTCCCTCAAGCTTTTCGACGAATATCGACTGACTTAAGCACAACCCCTTCTCCTCCTCCTCCTCTCCCCCCTCCCTCACCACCCATCTGTTTCTTGAAGGAGGAGGGAGAAGAGGGTCTCTGAGGCTTCCTTTTACACCTCGTTGGATTAATGTCGTGGGAATGTTAACGCGCTTGTCTTAATGTCTGCGGCCTCGTGACGAAGCGGTGAGGGATGCAGCGTGAGATGGCTGCCCTCATCACCGTCAGCCGCCCCTCGCCGTCCCCGTCATCACCATTACCAGTACCGCTAAAAGCTGATATTATGGATGTGACTGTGATGGGCCGCGTCATCCCCACTCATCATCGCTGCGTCAACAGCCGCGGGTGACATCCATCATCGAGGCGACGAGGGACGCTGCTCTCCTCCTCCTCCTCCTCCTCCTCCTGCTCTCCCATGTCCCTCCTCCCGGGTCGTAAAGATCCAGTCTCCGCCGAGAGTTGTAAAATGTGGTGGTGGTGTTTGCTGAACACTCGGTCCCGGCATTGTGCTAAATTAATGAGGCTCAGCCCGCCATACACCCAGCCTGCTTCCAGTATTGCCGCCGCCCATGATCCTTTTACTGTGCATCGGTTTTATGGCTGCGGCGACCTCAGGGGACTCAGCCGCGAGCACAGGCAGCAAGACGTGATTATCGCATTCGTGTTTCGTCTGCGGCTGTGGCGCGTAAAGCTTCTGTGACAGGAGGGCGAGCTCCTCCCAGCGACCCCAACCACCGCCACCACAGCCTCCCGCCGAAACCCGCGCCTGGCCGCCGCCTTATCTGCGGCGCCGCGTCCGGACACCCGCTGGTCGTGACGCGCGGCGCGGCAAGCAGGTGAGCGGCCGGCCAGGTGGGGTGAGGATGAAGCTGTCAGGTGCTCTTGTTGACTAAGAGATGTTGGCGGGCGGCGAGTGGGCCAGACCACCCTTGGCTGGCCCTCCTGTTGCCGCCACGGGATTCTTTATTTCATATCTTGTTTTTTATTCCATCTTAATTGTGGGCTCTTCTATGGGGCGCCTCCCGCGGTGCCTCGCGCAACGGAGCTGGGGCGGCGAGGTAATTGTGTATGGCAGATTCCGGGGCCTAGAGAGCAACGGCGGCAGATGTGGCGAACATTAGATGCTATGCGGCACGGCAGTGGCCGGTGCCCGCAGCAGGGCAAGTCACACGCTGACGGGAAGGGCGCGCGCCGCCGCTGACAGGTGTACTCACAGGTGCGCGGGGCAGTGTGGCGTGTAAGTGGCTGCGGTGGCCACTCGTCAACAAGGCCCCGCAGGAACACCTTGGCGGGGCAGGGCGGGGCGAGAACCGGGTCTTGCGGCGGCGAGGGTGGTGGAGGTGATGGTTACCTGTGTAGCAAAGGTGGTGGAGGTGAGGGTTACCTGTGTAGCAAAGGTGGTGGTGGTGGTGGTGGTGGCAGGTGGTGACGGTGATGCTTGTTGACGGTGGATGGCGTTGAGGGGGGGGAAGGGTCATAACCTTGTCTACAGCCTGCTCTCCCTTTCCCCTCCGCCGTCCGGGGTCGTGACTGGGTTGGCGGGGCCGCGTCAGGTCACGCCAGGTGGGTGGGTGGTCACCTGGGTGGTCACACTTGCAGCACAGACCACCCGCGGCCCGCCAGGTGTGACCCAAGGTGAGCTGTGGGGGGAGGGGGGAGGGGGGGTAGTGGTCCTGTGTGTCTGGGGTTATGGTACGGCACTACTACTACTACTACTACTACTACTACTACTACTACTACTACTACTACTACTACTACTACTACTACTGTTGTTGTTGGTGGTGGTGGTGTCGTCATTATATTTCTACCTGTCAGAGATAGCATCGCTCGGACGTTTTTTCATGCTTGTGAAATCGTAAGTAAACAGGTACGGGTATGATAATGGTGTGTGTACGTGTGTGTGTGTGTGTGTGTGTGTGTGTGTGTGTGTGCGCGTTTGTGTGTGTGTGTGTGTGTGTGTATGTGTGTGTGTGTGTGTGTGTGTGTGTGTGTGTGTGTGTGCGTTTTGTGTGTTGTGTGTGTGTGTGTGTGTGTTGTGTGTGTGTGTGTGTTACGTGTGTGTTGTGTGTGTGTGTGTGTGTGCGCGGTTTTTGTGTGTGTGTGTGTGGGGTGTGCGTTTGTGTGTGTGTGTGTGTGTGTGTACGTGTGTGGTGTGTGTGTGTGTGTGTGTGTATGTGTGTACGTGTGTGTGTGTGTGTGTGTGTGTGTGTGTGTGTGTTTTGTTGTTATTGTTGATCCCAAGATGCTGAACAAGTAATAGTAATAGCTGCTATCGTGTACAAATATGTATTATCATCATTATTATTACCATTTTCATTAGTATTTTTGTTATTCATGTTATCATTATTGTTATTATTATCATTAACATCATTTGTATCATTAATGTTATTTTTACAATTCTAAAGTCACTTCTACTCCCACACTCTTAAGAATACATAACCAGCAGCTACAGTGTTCAGTACAGAGACTCACACACGTCACACTGTAGACAACTCACTCATACTCACTCATACTCACTCATACTCACTCATACTCACTCATACTCACTCATACTCACTCATACTCACTCAGACTCACTCAGACTCACTTATACTCACTCATACTCCCTCATACTCACTCAGATTCACTCAGACTCACTCAGACTCACTCATACTCACTTATATTCACTCATACTCACTCAGACTCACTCAGACTCACTTATACTATTTCATACTCACTCATACTCACTCAGTCTCACTCAGACTCACTCAGACTCACTCATACTCTTTCATATTCACTCATACTCACTCATACTCTCTCAGACTCACTCATACTCAATCAGACTCACTCAGACTCACTCAGACTCACTCAGACTCACTCAGACTCACTCAGACTCACTCAGACTCACTTATACTCACTCATACTCACTCATACTCACTCATACTCACTTATACTCACTCATACTCACTCAGACTCACTCAGACTCACTCAGACTCACTTATACTCACTCATACTCACTCAACTCACTCAGACTCACTTATACTCACTCATATTCACTCATACTCACTCAGACTCACTCAGACTCACTTATACTCACTCATATTCACTCAGACTCACTCAGACTCACTCAGACTCACTTATACTCACTCATACTCACTTATACTCACTCATACTCACTCAGACTCACTCAGACTCACTTATACTCACTCAGACTCACTCAGACTCACTCAGACTCACTCAGACTCACTCAGACTCACTCATACTCACTCAGACGCACTCAGACTCACTTATACTCACTCATACTCACTCATACTCACCCATACTTACTTATACTCACTCATACTCACGCTGTAGACAGCTCACTCATACTCACTCATACTCTCTCATACTCACTCATACTCATACTCACTTATACTCACTCATATTCACTCATACTCACTCATACTCACTTATACTCACTCATACTCACTCATACTTACACTAGACGACAATAATTCAACACACCAATATACTAAAATACTTAAGCCACCCAGATGACACGTTTAGGAGCATTCCGTTTTCTTTTCAGACCGTGAAATTGCATTCTACCGTAATGTATGCTTGTTTTTGTGGAGGGTTTGCTGAGGAAGGAATAAGCAAGTGTTTGTGGGTCCTGGGGTGTGTTGGGGGAGAAAGAGGGGGTCAGTAGGGGAGGGAAGGGAAGGGGTCAGTAGGGGTGGGGGAGGGAAGGGGTCAGTAGGGGTGGGGGAGGGGAAAGGAGGGGAGGGGAGTAGTTATCTGTGATCATGTGTTGCAAGTGTTAAGTAGGGAGGGAGTAGGAAGGAGTTTATTTACGAGTGTGTGTGTGTGTGTGTGTGTGTGTGTGTGTGTGTGTGTGTGTCTGTGTGTGTGTGTTGTGTGTCTGTGTCTGTGTCTGTGTCTGTGTCTGTGTGTGTGTGTGTGTGTGTGTGTGTGTGTGTGTGTGTGTGTGTCTGTGTGTGTGAAGTATTACCACTCTTGAGTTTCGTTTCGTAAGAGTAGTGGTGGTGGTAGCAGTAGGACATAGTGGTAGCAGTAGTAGTAGCAGTAGTAGTAGTAGTAGTAGTAGTAGTAGTAGTAGTAGTAGTAGTATAGGACAGTGGTAGCAGTAGTAGTAATAGCAGTCGTAGTAGTAGTAATGGTAATAGTAGTAGAAGTAGTGGTAATAGTAGTAGTAGGAGTACAAATTGTCGTCGTGCATGGTGATAAGGCGTCGCAGCTGTTGTCGTGGCGTCATATGGCGTCGTAACCCTCGCAAGCATTTCTGATGGCATCATGTAAATACGAAAATTGCAACACGGCGGGCGATTACGGGAGGGCAGCGCGGGGTCAGGGCGGCGGGCAGGGCGTTTTTGGCGGGAAATGAGAGGCTGCGAGGCGGGACGTCGGCTTATCGGATGAGAAATGTAAGGTGGTGATGACTATATTGGCGGGAACCAGCGGGCCTATCTTGATTCCTCCCTCCCCTCCTTCTCTCCTCCCCTTTCCCTTCCCCTTCCTTCCCTTCCCTTCCCTCCCTTCCCCTTCCCCTTCCCCTACCCTCCTTCCATCTGTTTTAACCTGTCCTCCTCCTCCAGTTTGTGTTTGGTTCGTCCCTCCATCCTTCTTTCCTTCTTTAGCTTCATTCTCTTCTTCGTTTTTCAGTCTTCTGTCCTTCTCTGTTCGTTTCTCTCTGTTAGTCTCGTTAGTACTACTACTACTACTACTACGACTGCTACTACTACTACTGCTACCACTGTCCTACTACTACTACTACTACTACTACTACTACTACTACTACTACTACTACTACTACTACTACTACTACTACAACTACTCTTACGAAACGAAACTAAAGAGTGGTAATACTTCACACTCACAGACACACACACACATACACACACACTCTCTCTCACTACTCTGTTTCGTCTCGGTGAAGTCGATGAAGTGTGGGGGTAACACCTTGGTAGGGTTTCTATTATTCAAGGTACTCTACACCTTGGTATCGGTGATTTTATTCTGGTTCTTGAAGTGTTGTGGTGTTTGCTGCTTGATCACCCTGTTTTGTGCTTATACCTGTGAATGTTCTTGTGAAATGGCTTGGCTTTCTTGCTAATCACACTCTTAGAAAAAAAGGGTAGGAAAAGGGTATTTGTAGTGATGAAATACTGCTACCCTTTTTCTACCCTTACAAATATACCCTTTCGGTTCGACGCAAATATACCCTTTTCCAACCCTCTCGTCTAAAAAGGGTAGATAAAGGGTAGATGAAGGGTATAATCGGCAGCATCTACCCTCCAGCCTGGACATAGGGTTTAAAAAGGGTAGTGATGGTGCGATGTAACAATTCTACCCTTAATATACCCCCCATTTCTAAGAGTGAATGGTCTTGCTGTTTCCTTGTTCTCCACATCAGTAACACAGTTTGTTTCTTAACCCCTTCACGCCCAGATCTTTCCTTTGCTATATAAAATCGTCTGTTGTTAGCCATAAAACTACGAAAAGTAACTGAATATACCAAATTGTTCAGTAGACAAGGATACTAAACAGGTCATAGCTATAAAATATTGCTTATATTCACAAAAAAAATCGTCTAATGGTACCCAAATTACAATGGAAATTACGTTCTGGACCTCAAGGGGTTAACATCTGCATCCTGTTCATCTGCTAGGAGTCAAAATGTTGCAAGTCTTACATCATTTGTCAGTGTGTTGTCTTGTAGAAAGTTGAAGTTTTTCCTGATGTCTTTATATTCCTCGCACTGTAATAGGAAGTGTTCTAAAGTTTCATCCTGTCCAGTGTTACAAGTCGTGCCTGCTGTGTTCCCGTGGGTGTGTCTGTTCCTGCAGTTTAGTTTCAGTGTGTTGCTTCTGCATCTTATCAAAATTGTAGTGGATTCATCATTATCATAACAGTCTCTCCTTGCTCTGTTTCGTCTCTTTCTCTGCTCTGTTTCGTCTCTCTCTCTCTCTCTGCTCTGTTTCGTTTCTCTCTCTCTCTGCTCTGTTACGTCTCTCTCTCTCTCTCTGCTCTGTTTCGTCTCTCTCTCTCTCTGCTCTGTTTCGTCTCTCTCTCTCTGCTCTGTTTCGTCTCTCTCTCTCTGCTCTGTTCGTCTCTCTCTTGCTCTGTTTTCGTCTCTCTCTCTCTCTGCTCTGTTTCGTCTCTCTCTCTTCTGCTCTGTTTTTGTCTCTCTCTCTCTCTCTGCTCTGTTTCGTTCTCTCTCTCTCTGCTCTGTTTCGTCTCTCTCTCTCTGCTCTGTTCGTTCTCTCTCTCTCTGCTCTGTTTCCTCTTCTCTCTCTGCTCTGTTTTCGTCTCTCTCTCTCTGCTCTGTTCGTCCTCCTCTCTGCTCTGTTTCGCTCTCTCTCTCTCTCTCTGCTCTGTTTCGTCCCCTCTTCTCTCTCTCTGCTCTGTTTCGTCTCTCTCTCTCTGCTCTGTTTCGTCTCTCTCTCTCTCTGCTCTGTTTCGTCTCTCCTCTCTCTCTTTTTCTCTCTCTGCTCTGTTTCGTCTCTCTCTCTCTCTGCTCTGTTTCGTCTCTCTCTCTCTCTGCTCTGTTTCGTCTCTCTCTCTCTGCTCTGTTTCGTCTCTCTCTCTCTCTCTGCTCTGTTTCGTCTCTCTCTCTCTCTCTTTCGTCTCTCTCTCTGCTCTGTTTCGTCTCTCTCTCTCTGCTCTGTTTCGTCTCTCTCTCTCTCTGCTCTGTTTCGTCTCTCCCCTCTCTGCTCTGTTTCGTCTCTCTCTCTCTGCTCTGTTTCGTCTCTCTCTCTCTCTGCTCTGTTTCGTCTCTCTCTCTCTCTGCTCTGTTTTCGTCTCTCTCTCTCCTGCTCTGTTTCGTCTCTCTCTCTCTGCTCTGTTTCGTCTCTCTCTCTGCTCGTTTGTTTCTCTTCTGCTCTGTTTCGTCTCTCTCTCTCTGCTCTGTTTCGTCTCTCTCTCTCTCTGCTCTGTTTCGTCTCTCTCTCTCTCTTTCTCTGTTTCGTCCTCTCTCTCTCTGCTCTGTTTCGTCTCTCTCTCTCTCTGCTCTGTTTCGTCTCTCTCTCTCTCTCGCTCTGTTTTCTCGTCTCTCTCTCTCTGCTCTGTTTCGTCTTTTCTCTCTCTCTGCTCTGTTTCGTCTCTCTCTCTCTCTCTCTGCTCTGTTTCGTCTCTCTCTCTCTCTGCTCTGTTTCGTCCTTCTCTCTTCTCTCTCTCTCTGCTCTGTTTTCTCTCTCTCTCTCTGCTCTTTTCGTCTCTCTCTCTCTCTCTGCTCTGTTTTCGTCTCTCTCTCTCTCTGCTCTTTTCGTCTCTCTCCCCTCTCTTGCTCTGTTTTCGTCTCTCTCTCTCTCTGCTCTGTTTCGTCTCTCTCTCTCTCGCTCTGTTTTTGTCTCTCTCTCTCTCTGCTCTGTTTCGTCTCTCTCTCTCTCTGCTCTGTTTCGTCTCTCTTCTCTCTGCTCTGTTTTCGTCTTTTCTCTCTTCTCTCTCTCTTCTGTTTCGTCTCTCTCTCTCTCTCTGCTCTGTTTCGTCTCTCTCTCTCTCTGCTCTGTTTCGCCTCTCTCTCTCTCTCTCTCTCTCTGCTCGTTTCGTCTCTCTCTCTCTCTGCTCTGTTTCGTCTCTCTCTCTCCTCTGCTCTGTTTCGTCTCTCTCTCTCTCTGCTCTGTTTCGTCTCTCTTCTCTCTTGCTCTGTTTCGTCTCTCTCTCTCTGCTCTGTTTCGTCTCTCTCTCTCTCTGCTCTGTTTCGTCTCTCTCTCTCTCTGCTCTCTGTTTCGTCCCCTCTCTCTCTCTGCTCTGTTTCGTCTCTCTCTCTCTCTGCTCTGTTTTCGTCTCTCTCTCTCTCTGCTCTGTTTCGTCTCTCTCTCTCTGCTCTCTTTCGTCTCTCTCTCTCTGCTCTGCTCTCTCTCTCTCTCTCTTCTCTCTCTCTCTCTCTCTCCTCTCTCTCTCTCTCTCTCTCTCTCCTCCTCTCTCTCTCTCTTCTCTCCGTCTCTCCTCTCTCTCTCTCTCTCTCTCTCTCCTCTCTCTCTCTCTCTCTCTCTCTCTCTCTCTCCTCTTCTCTCTCTCTCTCCCTCGTCTCTCTCTCTCTCTCTCTCTCTCTCTCTCTCTCTCTCTCTCACACCATCGTCGCTTCTTTCCTACTAACATAATCTCCTTCCCTCTCAGACCAATGTTACCCCACTCCACTCCATCCCTCTCTTTCTTATCGCACACACTCCCCACCCACTCCTCGCCCTCTCATCCCCACCGCCAACTCTCCACCCACTCCCCACTTCCCACTCCCTCCGTCCTCTACTCCCCTACCAGCACCTAAACGAAGAGAAGCGGGAAGGTACGAAGCCCATTGGAGTGGTGAGAGTGGCTTGCGTCCCTTGAGGCAACCACGCATTCATATTATCTCTGTTAATTTATTGTAATAAAGATGTTAGCGGCGGGGGCTGGAGCAGGCGGATAGAGCCATTACGCTGCCCTGCGGAACGCCTGGTATGGTCTGCCTCGCGCCAACCTTCTCATTCACAAATAGAGTAATCGACTATCGCGCCCAGGAATTTTCAGGTCCATGTCTCGGTCACCTATACACGGCTAACAAGGGTCGCACAGGGCATACTCCCTCATCCCTCACGCCCTCACGCCTTGCTTCACGCCTGCACACCCCTTGCCTCCTCCTCCTCCTCCTTGCCCCCACCTCCCCCCGTTTCCTATTGTCCTCCCTCACCTCTTTATTCTCTCTCTCTGACTACCTCGCCATTAGTCTTGTCCCTCTTCCCCTCTTTAATCTTAACCACAGACCACTATATCTCATTTACAGTGGTCTATGTTTTAACCTTTCCTTGCTATCTGCTACCTTCCCTGCTCGAGCCTCATGTTCCCTCATGCTCCCTTCCTTATCCTCTTCATCCCCCATACCTCCCTCACCCCCCCAACACCTGCCTCCCTTTCTCACCTCCCCCCAGACCTGCCTCCTCTCTCCCTCCCTCATACCCCAACACCTACCTCCTCTCTCCCTCCCTCACACCCCAACACCTGCCCCTCTCTCCCTTCCCTCACACCCGAACACCTACCTCCTCTCTCCTCCCTCACACCCCAACACCTGCCTCCTCTCTCCTTCCCTCACACCCCAACACCTGCCTCCTCTCTCCTTCCCTCACACCCGAACACCTGCCTCCTATCTCCCTACCTCACACCCCAACACCTGCCTCCTCTCTCCCCGGCAAAGCGTGTAGCCGTAGTCCAGCCTCACACCAGCCAGCCTCACTCTCATTAATCTCAGGCGAGGTGACAAGCGCCCTCGGCTCATTTCTGAATTGACCTCGGTCCTGCAAAGTAAGACATCCAGCTGGTGTCTTCGGCGGCAGGAACGCTCGCCAGGTGCAGCTCTTCTTATGTCTGCAACCCGTGGCCGCAGGAAACACAAAAGCGCGACCATATTGTTATTTAAGATTTAGTGCGAGATGACGAGGCGATAAAACGTAGAATTAACTGGGGGGGGGAGAGAGAGAGAGAGAGATAGAGAGAGAAGAGAGAGAGAGAGAGAGAGAGAGAGAGAGAGAGAGAGAGAGAGAGAGAGAGAGAGAGAGAGAGAGAGAGAGAGAGAAGAGAGAGAGAGAAGCAGACACCCAACCAGCCGAATTAACGAGAGAGAGAGAGAAAGAGAGAGAGAGAGAGAGAGAGAGAGAGAGAGAGAGAGAGAGAGAGAGAGAGAGAGAGAGAGAGAGAGAGAGAGAGAGAGGGGCATAGACATAGGTGGGTTTCTTATACTCTCATCAATTTACTCAGCTAATTCCTCATATTTCTTAATTAAGCTCTGGGTGGTTAGTGGGAAGAAGAGAAAGAGAGAGAAGGAGAAGCAAGAGGAGAAGTATGACGGAGGAAAAGAAGGAGGAGGAGAGAAAGAGAGAGAAGGAGAAGTATGACGGAGGAAAAGGAGGAGGAAGAGAGAAAGAGAGAGAAGGAGAAGCAAGAGGAGAAGTATGACGGAGGAAAAGGAGGAGGAAGAGAGAAAGAGAGAGAAGGAGGAGAGAAAGAGGGAGAAGGAAAAGTATACAGAGGAAAGGAGGAGGAGAGAGAAAGAGAGAGAAGGAGAAGTATGACGGAGGAAAAGGAGGAGGAAGAGAGAAAGAGAGAGAAGGAGAAGCAAGAGGAGAAGTATGACGGAGAAAAAGGAGGAGGAAGAGAGAAAGAGAGAGAAGGAGGAGAGAAAGAGGGAGAAGGAAAAGTATGACGGAGGAAAAGGAGGAGGAGGAGAGAAAGAGAGAGAAGGAGAAGTATGACGGAGGAAAAGGAGGAGGAGGAGAGAAAGTGATGACGGGTTCTGTGGTGAGGAAGGGAGTCGCCTTATTAGGCACGCTGCCTTCTATTGTAAAGAGGCACCAAAGTTAATGATCAGCATCCACTAGAACTTATCACTGTCTCCCTCCACCATCACTACCACTACTTCTACTACCACTACTTCTACTACCACTACTTCTACTACCACTACTTCTACTACCACTACTTCTACTACCACTACTTTTACTACTGCTGCTGCTGCTAATATTACAACTACCCTCCACACCATCACTACCACTACTTCTACTACCACTACTTCTACTACCACTACTTCTACTACCACTACTTTTACTACTGCTGCTGCTGCTAATATTACAACTACCCTCCACACCATCACTACCACTACTTCTACTACCACTACTTCTACTACCACTACTTTTACTACTGCTGCTGCTGCTAATATTACAACTACCCTCCACACCATCACTACCACTACTTCTACTACCCTACTTCTACTACCACTACTTCTACTACCACTACTTTACTACTGCTGCTGCTGCTAATATTACAACTACCCTCCACACCATCACTACCACTACTTTCTACTACCACTACTTCTACTACCACTACTTTTACTACCACTACTTTTACTACTGCTGCTGCTGCTAATATTACAACTACCCTCCACACCATCACTACCACTACTTCTACTACCACTACTTTTACTACCACTACTTTTACTACTGCTGCTGCTGCTAATATTACAACTACCCTCCACACCATCACTACCACTACTTCTACTACCACTACTTCTACTACCACTACTTCTACTACCACTACTTTTACTACCACTACTTTTACTACTGCTGCTGCTGCTAATATTACAACTACCCTCCACACCATCACTACCACTACTTCTACTACCACTACTTCTACTACTGCTGCTGCTGCTACTACTACAACTACCCTCCACACCATCACTACCACTACTTCTACTACCACTACTTTTACTACTGCTACTACTACTACTACCATTGCTACTGCTACTACACCACCACTACTGCTGCTATACTTCTACTATCACTACTTTTACTACTGCTGATGTTGCTACTACTACTACTACCACCATTGCTGCTACTACTACTATCACTGTCTCCCTCCATCATCACTACCACTACTTCTACTACCACTACTTTTACTGCTGCTACTACTACTACTACTACTACTACTACTACTACTACTACTACTACTACTACTACTACTACTACTACTACTACTACTACTACTACTACCATTGCTGCTACTATAGATACTATATACGATAACTTCTTTTACTACTACTGTTACTACTACTATACTACTACTACTACTACTACTACTACTACTGCTATATATACTACTACTACTACTACTACTACTACTATTACTACTACTACTACTACTACTACTACTACTACTACTACCAATCTTTATCACAATCTCCACCGTCACTATAATCACTGCCACAATCTTTTAAATTCTGTGCTGGAATTTTTTATCTGCTTCTCATCATTTGTTTTCACACAACACACACACACACACACACACACACACACACACACACACACACACACACACACACACCACACACACACACACACACACACACACACCACACACACACACACACACACAACACACACACACACACACACACACACACACACACACACACACACACGCACACACACACACACCACACACACACACACACACACACACACACACACACACACACACACACACACACACCACACACACACACACACACACACACACACACACACACACACACACTGTCCTCGTGGTACAGTGGTAAAGTTCCTGTCATTTAACATACACAGGTTCCAGCCTCACTCACGTCTCAAAATCTATCCCTAGGAACGCGGGCACTGTCTTCCTTAAGCAAGTAGATAGGGTGTGTGATGTCCCAGATTTACCCATAAGATCGATCTCTATAATCTTTAGGCCCTTTCTGCGAGGGTAATAGCTGGTAGTCGCGTGTCCAGCGTGTGATCAAGGCGGTGGATGAGTTAAGTCCGCGTCTACACATCAGTCCTTGACATCTCGTAGCTCCCTTCATCGAACAGGTGATAAACAAGTGCCAATGTTTGACTACTACTACTACTACTACTACTACTACTACTACTACTACTACTACTACTACTACTACTACTACTACTACTACTACTACTACTTCTTCTACTTCTACTGCTGCTGCTACTTCTACTACTACTACTAATACTAATAATATTAATAATGATAATAATAATATGATAATAATAATAATAATAAAAGTAATACCACCACCACCACCACCACCACCACTATCACCACACTTCCAGCAGACTGTCACCAGCATAACATTTGCCACTGTCCACCACCACCACCACCACTATCACCACCACCACCACCACCACCACCACCACCATCACCACTATCACCACACTTCCAGTAGACTCACTAGCATAACATTTGCCACTGTCCACCACCACCATCACCACTATCACCACCACCACCACCACCACCACCACTCTTTCTATTTTCATCCCAAGTTGTCTGCGCCGCGGAAGCCAGAGAAAGGGAGGGGGAAAGGGGGGGGGGGCGAAGAGGGGGGAGGGGGGCGAAGGGAGGGGGGGGGGGCGTCTGGTGATGTAGGTCACGTAGCCTCATCGCCAGCTGGTGTCTGACCTTTTCTGAGCCTTGTTTACACTGCTTTGGTGTGTGTGTGTGTGTGTGTGTGGTGTGTGTGTGGTGTGTGTGTGTGTGTGTGTGTGTGTGTGTGTGTGTGTGTGTGTGTGTGTGTGTGTGTGTGTCTGTGTGTATGTGTGGATCACTACTGAAGGTGGAGTTGATGTTCTTGTTGATGTAAAAGTGGAGTGGAGTCAAAGTGGAGGTTGATCGATGGCCAGCTGGAACACAACCACCTGTAGAGTGACCAGCTGGCGGGGGCGTGGCAGGGGCGTGTGTGAGGGCCAGGTGGTGGTCCTTGGGGCGGGAGGAGGTGGGCGGAGCTTGGTGCAGCGCCTCTCACGCAGCGGGAAGCGAGGGCATCCAAGGGAACACCGCTAAAAATCAGTGTGTGTAGCTCTCACCACCTGCCAGTCATGTGTGTGTGTGTGTGTGTGTGTGTGTGTGTGTGTGTGTGTAGTGAGAGAGAGAAGAGAGAGAGAGAGAGAGAGAGACGAGAGAGGAGAAGAGAGAGAGAGAGGAGAGAGAGAGAGAGAGAGAGAGAGAGAAGAGAGAGAGTTACATCAAACAAGCCAAAACGGTCCAAGAAAACTGTTATTGAAGACCAAAATATATGTGTGTGTGTGTGTGTGTGTGTGTGTGTGTGTGTGTGTGTGTGTGTGTGTGTGTGTGTGTGTGTGTGTGTGTGTGTGTGTGTGTGTGTGTGTGTGTGTGTGTGCGCGCGTGCGTGTGTGTGTGTGTGCAATGGCTGGCACTACAGAGGGACGGGGCGGGGCAGGAGGCGGAGTCTGTGATCATCTCCCTGCCTCTCTAGAAATTCCTCCCGCTGTCCCCTTCTGGCTAGGCGCGCGGGGGGCTTCCTCTCCCCTGGCCTGTCTGTCCTCCTCCTCCTCCTCCTCCTCCTCCTCCTCCTCCTCCTCCTCCTCCTCCTCCTCCTCCTCCTCCTCCTCCTCCTCGTACCTCCTCCTCCTCGTACCTCCTCCTCTCTACCTCCTCCTCCTCCTCCTCCTCCTCCTCCTCCTACTCTTCCTCCTCCTTCCATGTCCTTATTCATTTATACGTGTGTGTGTGTGTGTGTGTGTGTGAGAGAGAGAGAGAGAGAGAGAGAGAGAGAGAGAGAGAGGAGAGAGAGAGAGAGAGAGAGAGAGAGAGAGACAGACAGAGAGAGACAGACAGATACAAACACAGACATAGTAGACAAATACAATGACCAACAAAGCACACACACACACACACACACACACACACACACACACACACACACACACACACACACACACACAAACACAAACCCACCCACCCCCACACACACACACACACACACACACACACACACACACACACACACACACACACACACACCACACACACACACACACACACACACACACACACACACACAACCCCCCCCACACACACACACACGAGGGAGATGGGTATTCCGTTATAACATTGCGGGCGGTGGTGGTGGTGGTGTGCGGGCGTGGTGCAGGGCAAGGCTGAATGTGTGACCTTGCCGCCGCCGCCCTCAGGCCCTTTAACCAAGCGTGACGCCCCCCCCCCTCTCTCCCCTTCCCCTCCCCTCCCCATTGAGTGGTGGTTGTGTCCTCTTCTTTCACATCCCTTGACTCGTCTGCCTCAGAATTGCACCCTCATTTTTTTTTCTCCTCCTCCTCCTCCTCCTCCTCCTCCTCCTCCTCCTCCTCTCCTCCTTTTACTATAAATACTACTTGTTCCTTATACTACTTGTGTTACTGTTGCTTTTGGTGATTGGGATATTGTTGGTAGTGGTATTATTTTTTCTACTACTTCTACGACTATTACTACTACTACTACTACTATTGATACTACTACTACTTCTACTATATACTACCTCACACACACACACACACACACACACACACACACACACACACACACACACACACACACACACACACACACACACACACACACACTTACACACACTTACACACACTTACACACACACACACACACACACACACACACACCACACACACACACACACTACACACACACACACACACACACCACACACACACACACACACACACACACACACACACACACACACACCACACACACACACACACACACACACACACACACACACACACAAACAGCACGGGACATTAACCTGACATCGGAAGGGCACAACACCTGCATAATACCTGACCGTAACACACTGCTACTTGATTGACCTGACTTGACCTGTCTTGCCCCAATTAATTTCCATTTTTTCCATTATTCATATTTCATTATTTTTCATTTTCCTATTTTTTCAATTTTTGCATTTTTGTATTCGATTTTTCCATACATATTTTACATTTTTTTTTCCATTTACCATTTTTTTACATTTTTCATTCCATTTTTTTTCCATTTACCATTTTTTTCCATTTTTCGTTCCATTTTTTTTTCCATTTACCATTTTTTTCCATTTTTCATTCCATTTTTTTTCCATTTATCATTTTTTTCCATTTTTCATTCCATTTTTTCATATCACTTTCCTTTTTTTTTTTTTGCCATTTTTCTCATTCTTTCATTAATTATTTCAAGTTTATTTAAGAAGAGGGGGGGGAGATTACATAGAAAGGGAGGGGGGGTGTATATACAAGAATAAAAATAACACAGACACAGAAATACAGAGCAAGTTTGAACAGTTTGAAGGCATTAAAGGCATATGTATTTAACCCCTTCACGCCTAGACCTTTCCTTTGCTATAATAAAAACATATGTTAGCCATAAAATTACGAAAAGCAACTGAATATACCAAATTAGTTAGTCGACAATGATACTAAACAGGTCATATCTATAAAATATTGGTTATAGTCACAAATAATCGTCTAATGGTACCCAAATTACGATAAAAATTACGTTCTGGGTCTCAAGGGGTTAAAGAAAAGGGGGGGGGGGAGATTATATAGCAAGGAAGAGGGTGTACAAGAATAAAAAGAACACAAAAACACAGAACAAGTTTGAACGGTCTGAAGGTAACAAGGGCATATGTATTAACCTTTCCGCGGGTGCACATTCCGGTCAGGCGCAGAAATCATGACTGCTCGCCTCATCACAACACGATTTGCTGCCTGAACACGGCTGTCAGACTTACACAAATTGATTTAGAGTAACGCCATTTCAGCCTCAGTGGTGCGAGTAACTCTTTAGAAGCATGGAGGCGTCACTGTGGTGGTGTTGGTGGCGTTAATCAGTCATTCCGGCTGGTGAGTGTTTAGTGGGCGAGGAGGAGGAAGAGTATAAACTAGAAGGAAGGAAGATGATGTAGGAGGAAGAAGATAAGTTGAAGTAGGAAGTTAGTAGGAAGAAGTTAGTTTGTAGGAAGGAAGTTGTAGTTATAGTAGGAAGATGAAGAGAAGTTGAAGTAGGAAGTTAGTAGGAAGAAGTTAGTTTGTAGGAAGGAAGTTGTAGTTATAGTAGAGGAAGAAGAGAAGTTGAAGTAGGAAGTTAGTAGGAAGAAGTTTGTTAGTAGGAAGGAAGGAGTATAAGTTGTAGTTATAGTAAGAGGAAGAAGAGAAGTTGAAGTAGGAAGTTAGTAGTAAGAAATTAGTAAGAAGCTAGTAGGAGGAAGGAAGAAGTATAAGTAGTAGTTAGAGTAGGAGGAAGAAGAGTATAAGGTAATAGGGAGGAAGGAGTAGGAGTAGTAGTTATAGTATACCACTCTTAGAAAAAAAGGGTAGGAAAAGGGTATTTGTAGTGATGAAATACTGCTACCCTTTTTCTACCCTTACAAATATACCCTTTTGGATCGACGCAAATATACCCTTTTCCAACCCTCTCGTCTAAAAAGGGTAGATGAACGGTATAATCGGCAGCATCTACCCTCCAGCCTGTACATAGGGTTTAAAAAGGGTAGTGATGGTGCGATGTAACAATTCTACCCTTAATATACCCCTTATTTCTGAGAGTGTAGGAGGAAGAAGAGAAGTTGATGGTGTTGGGCGTGGTGGCTCATGTCGTGGCGTGCAGGGAACAACACGTTTACGTTCATTGGGCGTGAAACGTTTGTATTACTTGGTGTTCAGGAAGCGTGACGGCAAGGCAGCGATGAGTAGCTATCCATGTGCACCTTTACCAACATATAGGTCCTGCACAGCCCGCCCCATCACCTGCTACCCCTCATACCTGTGGCCGGGGCAGGTGTATCTTAATCAACGGGGGTTAACACCTTGACGGAGGGCTGCCGGCGGCGGTGCGGTGATAAACGACGTGAAAATAAGCGGGTAGCGGCTCCCAGGCTGGGCTTGTTAGTCCGCCTGGCATCGCGCCGCAAAAACCTCGCCCTGCTTACTGCTTCACCGCATGCCCCGTATTGTCCCGCATCACCCCGCACACCTTTACCACACTCCACCACAACCACAACCACCCCGCTACAGCATTCCTGGTATATTGCTGCTCCATAACACGTCTCCGCGCCACAACAACTGCCTCCAGCTAACCACCCCACTGCACACTTTTACCTCGCCCCGCTCCACCACATTAACCACAGCTATCCCGCCACAGCATTCCTCTTATACCGCTGCTCCATAACACGTCTCTCCGCGCCACAATACCTTCCATCCTCATTTTTTGCCTGCCTGTTCTTCCTTTGTATTCCTTTGTGCTCCTTTGTATTCCTTTGTATCTGCCCCCAGTTCCCCGTCCCGTCACACAACACCCCGACTTCCCCTGACACAATCTTCCCTGACACAGCTTACTACTCCACAACAACACTGTCCTGCCCCAACCCTGTCACCTTGCCCCCAATACCGATCCCCCCCTTCTCTCACCCCCTTACAACCATCCCCTTCCCCATCCACCCTATACGCCCCCCCCCCCTTTCCATGCCACTCCAATAACAAGGCATTACCCCAACTATATCATCCCCCCCTTTATCCTCTCTTCCCTAACCCCACCCCTTTTCTTACCCCTCCAATAGCAAGCATACCCAATAGCATTACCCTCAACTGTACTTTTTTTACTTTCTACTTTTTTAGACTTTTTACTTTATATTTTTTTATACTTTTTACTTTATACTTTTTTATACTTATTTTACTTCATACTTTTTTAGACTTTTTACTTTATACTTTTTTAGACTTTTTTTACTTTATACTTTTTTAGACTTTACTTTATACTTTTTATACTTTTTACTTTATACTTTTTACTTTATACTTTTTTTATACTTTTTACTTTATACTTTTTTAGACTACTTTATACTTTTTAATACTTTTTACTTTATACTTTTTTAGACTTTACTTTCTACTGTTTTATACTTTTTACTTTTTTAGACTTTTTACTTTATACTTTTTTAGACTTTTTACTTTATACTTTTTAAGACTTTTTACTTTATACTTTTTTAGACTTTTTTTACTTTATACTTTTTTAGACTTTTTACTTTATACTTTTTACTTTATACTTTTTACTTTATACTTTTTTATACTTTATACTTTTTTATACTTTATACTTTTTTATACTTTTTACTTTATACTTTTTTAGACTTTTTACTTTATACTTTTTTAGACTTTTTACTTTAGACTTTTTATTATTTTGTGTGATTTTTTATTAGTATTTATTATTACTATTTTTTATTTTTTTTATTATTTGTCTATTTCAGCCCTGTTTAACCCCCCCCCCCCCCCCCCCGCCCCCTTCATCACCCCTTCCCACCTCTTCCCATGGCTATCCTTTATTCCGTTATTCCACTGTTTCCATGTTTTCTTCAACAAAGATATTTCAGGCAAGTTTATTTACTTAATCTTTTTTTTTTCTTTCGTTCCACCTTTGTCTCCCTTATCCTTCCATCCTATTGTCTCGTTTACCCTCTTGGCCTTTCCTTCCTTCATCCTTTCTCTTTATCCCTCTCTCCTTCTCCTTCCTGCCTTTGTTCTTATTCATCTCTTCGTCCTTCTCTTAATTCTTCATTGTTATTATTATTATTATTATTATCATTATTATTATTATTAGTAGTAGTAGTAGTAGTAGTTAGTAGTAGTAGCTGTGGTGGTGGTAGTAGTATAGTATAGTAGTTGTAGTAGAGTAGTATAGTAGTAGTAGTAGTAGTAGTAGTAGTAGTAGTAGTAGTAGAAGTAGTAGTAGTAGTAGTAGTAGTATAGTATAGTATAGTGGTAGTAGTAGTAGTAGTAGTAGTAGTAGTAGTAGTAGAAAGTAGTAGGTAGTAGTATAGTATAGTGGTAGTAGAAGTAGTAGTAGTAGTAGTAATAGTAGTATGGTATAGTAGTAGTAGTAGTAGTAGTAGTAGTAGTAGTAGAAGAAGTGGTAGTAGTATAAGTAGCCTTCAGTGAAGCGTGGGAAAGTCTTCGTATGTGTGTGTGTGTGTGTGTGTGTGTGTGTGTGTGTGTGTGTGTGTGTGTGTGTGTGTGTGTGTGTGTGTGTGTGTGTGAGTGTGTGGGAGTGTGTGTGTGTGTGTACGCGCGCGAAACTTGCAAGGTATAATCCGGCCGTGCAGATAAGCATAACCAGTTGAGGTAATGATAAAAGTCGTGAAGGGAGAGAGAGAGAGAGAGAGAGGAGAGAGAGAGAGAGAGGAGAGAGAGAGAGAGAGAGAGAGAGAGAGAGAGAGGAGAGAGAGAGAGAGAGAGAGCATGTAAGAAAGAAAGGGGGGAGAGGGGGGGTGTTTGCCTCATCATATGCCCATACCTGTATGTGAGTCAGGTTTGGGGGGGGGGGGTGAGGCGGATGTGTTTCTATCAAGTGAGAGAGAGAGAGAGAGAGAGAGAGAGAGAGAGAGAGAGAGAGAGAGAGAGAGAGAGAGAGAGAGAGAGAGAGAGAGAGAGAGAGAGAGAGAGAGAGAGAGAGAGAGAGAGAGAGAGAGAGAGAGAGAGAGACACTGACTGACTAACTGCATACCACTCAGACCATATGTTCCATCGGGTCTCATGTTTTATGGTATCATAACCTGTTTGAGACAAGTAATGAACAGTGTTGATATTTAAAGTCTTCAACATGTAGCACTTCTGCACGACTAATAATTCTTTCATCATATATATTTGTTATCATATTTTTACCGCAACTTTAATGGCGAAGAGAACATTTAGTGAAATCTGAATACGACTTATGATTTCGATTTTTGAGTTCGTCACTTTATGGTTTCCTTTTTATTTTTTTATTATTTATTTATTTTCTCCCTCGCTCTGTATTTCGTTGATTCCGATTATTCTATACTATACTACTACTACTACTCATACCACTCGACATACTTATCCATCTACTCATCTTTACTATGATACTACTACTACTACTACTTACTACTACAACTATATACACTATCTACTATTAATACTACTACATACATTACTACTTACTCTACTACTACTACTACTACTACTACTACTACACTACTACTACTATATATACTACTACTACTATACTACTACTACTACGTACTATACTATTACTATGCACTAACTATACATTACTACTACTAATACTATACTACTACTATACTACTACTACGACTACTCTACTACTACTACTACTACTACTACTATATCTACTACTACTACTATTCTACTACTATTTACTACTACTACTATTTACTACTTATACTACTATATACTACTACTACTACTACTACTATATACTATACTACTCATATACTATACTACTACTATACTACTACTACTACTACTACTACTACTACTACTACTACTACTACTACTACTACTACTACTACTACTACTACTACTACTACTACTACTACTACTACTACTACTACTACTACTACTACTACTACTACTATACCTCTTCTCTTTTTTTCTTTCTTTGGGACCAAGGTCTGCTGGGTAAAAGTCAATCTTATGGTTTCCTTTTTCTATATATAGTTTCTTCATTTCTTGTCTCACTCGCTCTGTATTTCGTTGATTCCGATTATTTACATTTCTCTTTATTTTTCTGTATTAAGCCAAAGGGTAAAAGGTAAAGGGTAAAAATAACGTGTTTGTTATGTGTGTCGATGGAGTGTTAACGCCTTGAAGCCCAGAACGTAACTTTTTTAGTTTTTAGTTTTTAGTGAATATAAGTAATATTTTATAGCTAGGACCTATTTAGTATCCTTGTCAACTACTTATTTGGTATATTCAGGTACTTTTCGTAATTTTATGGCTAACAACAAACAATTTTATATAGCAAAGGAAAGATCTGGGCGTGAAGGGGTTAAGTATGGGATCATATATATAGAACTACTCATGTGCTTCATTTTATATGTTTGTGTCTGTTTATGTAAGTCAAGTTTCCACCGGTACTAACTACTAACCCTTGTCCTTTTCTTCTCCCCTGCAGCGCTGCTCTACTGGAAGCCCATGCCTGACGGGCAGCTGGAGCTGCAGAGTCAGGCCACGGGGCTCTACCTGTGCATGAACCACCGAGGACATCTGTACGCCAGTGTGAGTAGTGCGCCAACACCGCCTGGCACACCATGCATTCCACACCTCTAAACCTTAACCTACCTACTTATATACCTACCTACCTACCTATTTACCTACTTACCTATTTATACTTACTTACTTACTTACTTACTTACTTACTTACTTATTTACCTACCTATCTACCTACTTACCTATTTACCTATTTATACCACCTACCTACCTACCATACTTACTTACTTACTTACTTACTTACTTACTTACTTACTTACTTACTTACAGTAAACCCTCTCTAATTCAAACTAATTAGGGGGAGACCTGGGTCGAATTAGCCGAAAGTCCGAATTATCCGGTGGTTACCTCTAGCCCCTCCACACAATAATAAGTCACTCAAATATGCCAAAACAGCACATAGTTATCGTATAAATACGATAGGCGGAGGAAGAAGGCGGGAGGGGGAGGAGGAAGAAGGGGAGAGAAGGAGGAAGGGGGGGGTGGGAAGGAGGGACGAGGAGGAAGAAGGAGTGGAGAGGGGGAGGAGAAGGAAGGAGGTGGGACAAGGAAGGGAGGAGAGGAAATGGGAGGAGGAAGAACTATTTTTTTTAAAGTATCCTTAGCTTTGTATACAATCCTTCAGAGTCCTTCACGGGCCTCTTCGCTCCTTCACGCATCCTACAGGAGTCATGGGAGGGCATTAGAAGTCCCACAGGATTGCTATAGTATTCCTAGGTTTTTATAAGTACTTTGACAATCGCATGGGTGGCTCAAATAGGGATTAATGATAATATTACTAATACTGAAAATACTAATACTGATCATTGTATTGAAGTAATGATTAATCTAGCAATGCCTATCATATTTTTATGTCTTGTAGTAAGTTTTGTCTAATTTGTGATTTTTAAGGAATATCTGGAAGTATCATGTCATTGTGAATTGGCTGAAATAGGGACTTCTAATCATTGTAACTGAAAACTAACTCCAGATTCGTTTTCAGCATGCCCGAAAACTGATAGGAACTCATTTTCAAGCAAATCTATTTTTCAAAAATATTGCAAATTTTGCCTCGATTTTTTTTAAATCACGTTTTTCACAATAACTAAAAAACTAGGGCAGATACGTGCAACATGTATAGAGAAGTAAATATGAAGTAGAGCAAGGGCTATCATTTGGCAAAACAATATTGATTGGTAAATAACCGAGAAAATAACATTCGTACATTTATACAAAATATCAATTTTCTCGACGACCATGAGGTGCTTTGACAAACCGATTACTGGATCATGTAGAACACCTCAAGATGAACCTTTGTTACTTCGATAAGTTTTCTTCTACGACTCATAGTTTTGCGGCAAAATAACAAAAAACTGATCGTCGTCAATTTTGGAATATTTTTGAGCAGCCAGAAATCCGAAAATATTTTTTTCGATAGATAATTAGAAATGCCGGAGATAACATTGTAGATCCATCCGTTTACAATAACTTTTGATGGGTAAGTGTTGCTGTGTGAGAAACAAGTGGTGAACGGCACGCGTTATAGAAAGTATATAAGTTTATAATTCAGAAACTATTCATGATAGGTCAGTGTAGACGCAGAGACCAGTGTTGCCACTTCAGTGTAGGGGAAGGGACTAACTCTATATGATTTTCACGCATAGTAAGATATCATACTTCTAGTTTAAATCAGTTTTACTTTGAAAATCGCAAGTTAGACTGAACATAAGAACAAAAAATAGAAATTGCAACCCAGCATATTTTATTAACATCTACATACTTACATACATACATAGATACCTTAACATTTCCATTATAATACCCGCTTCCATAAAAATAAATAATACTCAAATTAAAAAGTATATAACTGCATTAAAAAAACTCCTTTATAAGTTAAATGTTTTGGCAATAACAGAACTCTTGCAATATATTGAAAGAGAGAGAGAGAGAGAGATAGAGAGAGAGAGAGAGAGAGAGAGAGAGAGAGAGAGAGAGAGAGAGAGAGAGAGAGAGAGAGAGAGAGAGAGAGAGAGAGAAGAGAGAGAGAGAGAGAAGGAGAGAGAGAGAGAGAGAGAGAGAGTTTTTTTCTACATAAGATAGATTCATTGTATTTTTTCAAGTTTTTGTCATTTGCCTATAGATTGATGTTAAGAAGAGGAGGAAGAGTTAGGGATCGTATCTTTACCGCTAAGAACGAATGACTTCCTTTGAGAAACTAACTGTGATCACCGTCTTCGTCGCCGTACATTGCCTCCTCCTCCTCCCCCTCCTCCTCCTCCTCCTCCTCCTCCTCCTCCTCCTCCTCTCCTCCTCCTCCTCCTCCTCCTCCTCCTCCTCCTCCTCCTCCTCCTCCTCCTCCTCCTCCTCCTCCTCTGCGTTCACTCGGCGAGGTTCTCCGTCAGGGTTGGATTGAGATGTTAAGATTGTGCGTCAGTGTTTACCGTTAGCACCTCGTATATTGCCAACGAGGATCTCCTTTAGCTGCAGCAACCTCGTCTCCTTTCTATAAACATAACACAGATAATCGCCAAAATGTGTAGTCGGTCCTCTTTTCCTCTTTCTCCTTCTATCTCCTCCTTCTCTCTTCTCCTCCTCCTCTTCTTCTTCTCTTATCCTCTTATCCTTCCCTCTCCTTCCCCTCACAGCCCCACAATAAGAAGACGAGAACATATGACTCCTTGAATTGTTTGTGATTGTTTAATAAGTCCACGAATCACTAACATTAGCACAACGAAATGACCGTGATACTCATTGCTCCCAATCCATAATACTGATAATACCAATAATTATAAACAGGTTATGAGGCGGAGCGCGTACCTGCTGCCTCGGTGTCTTAAAAGGTTTGCGTCCGACCATTAATATTCATGATAACCCGACGGAGCTTTGAGCGTAGGAGAAAAAAAGAGAAAAGTAGCCTAGGCGAGTTGAAGGTGATGCTTTGTCGCACCTGGAGCCGGCGGGATGAGTAATAATGAAGGGAAAAGGTGCAAGGAGTAATGAAGGGAAAAGGTGCAAGCATCTCCTCCTGCATAACACCTGTCGTTTCTACATTTTCTCTTCGTTTTAACTGGAATATACGAGGCGTGCCATTTAGCTTCTTCTTTTTTTAACATCACAAAGGACTGGCCAAGGGGAAAAAAGAAGTAACAAAAAGCCCGAATAATTGCCAGTCCCTGTAAAGAAGACAGTAAGAGAATATAAAAAGTGAGGTGGGCCAATTTAGTTCGGGAGGTGTGTGTTTACAAATTATACGAACATTTTAATTGACTAAAATCAAAAGATGTATGAATAAGATAAGATGTTATAGGAAAGGACTTATTTTATGTTTTGTATATGTATATTGGAGAAGAATATCGAAATAATGTGTTAGGGAAGTATTGGTTGGGTGGTTCAAGGACGTCAGTGTCCGGCCAGATGCACACACTATACGTCTGACACCCCTTGCTCCTGAAATACCCAGCACAGTGTAAATATTCCGGTACACACTCCCCCTCCCCTTGCATGCTACACCCTACTACTTGCCAGCACACACATACATACACACACACACACACACACACACACACACACACACACACACACACACACACACACACACACACACACACACACACACACACACACACACACACACACACACACATACACACACACACACACACTCCCGGGGTGATGGCTTCGGCCAACACTAAGCACTAAGGATGAATGATAAAAATGTTGATATGGAGACGGGGCCATACGAGCGATGCTCAGGCCCTGTAAAATACAACTAGATGAATACACACACACACACACACACACACACACACACACACACACACACACACACACACACACACACACACACACACACACACACACACACACACACACACACACACACACACACACACACACACACATACACACACACACACAGTAGTAGTAGTAGTAGTTGTACGGTAGTTGTAGTTGTAGTTGTGTGGTATATTTTAAGTGGCAGCGATATTGATGATATTGATGATAGCAATGATAATAGTGATAATGTTTATAGAATGATAATAGTAATAAAATATTGATAATGGAAATAACAATAATAATAGATATACATAATATAACGAAAAATACAAATAGCAACACGTGCTCGTGAGCAGTGGCGTCACCAGGAAAAAAATTTGGGGGGGCTTTAGCCCCGGGGTGGTGATGGGCGAGCGCAGCGAGCCTATCCAGCTGGGGGGTCGGGGGGTAGTTTTGAAAATTAATCAGTTCCAGGGTAATTTTGAGGCCCAAAAAAAGAGAAGAAAGTGGAATTAAGCTTTAATTACATGATACATACATTAATAGAAGGCCTCTTCCATTTGCGACATTCCAAGAACCAGTTCACGGAACCCAAGAGTTCAGGCGTTCCATTTGCGCACGAAAACCTGGGTCCGAGGCAAAGCGCGTAGTGACTCAGCAAAACCCGTGAACTTTCTCTACTCACATTGAGAGGTGGGTAGCTTGGGTAGAGTTTTCAGTTCATAACAAACAATGGTCGCCTTGGGCCCTATTTCTCTTATCGTGATGGGTTTTCCGCATGCACGAGTCGGAGAGGATATCAGACGGCATACAAGAGGCATACATGGCTGGTGGAGTCCATGCGTTCCCGCGATCTTAAACTTGATATGATCCCTTCACATTGCAGCTAGCTGAGTTATATCTCTCGTTATCTCTCTCTCGTTATCTCTCTCTCGTTATCTCTCTCTCTCTTGTTATCTCTCTCGTTATCTCTCTCTCTTGTTATCTCTCGTTATCTCTCTCTCTCGTTATCTCTCTCTCTCGTTATCTCTCTCTCTCTCTCGTTATCACTCTCGTTATCTCTCTCTCTCTCGTTATCTCTCTCTCATCTCCATCTTCTCTCGTCTACTCTCTCTCTCTCCATATCTCCTCTCTCTCTCTCTCTCTCTCTCTCTCTCTCTCTCTCTCTCTCTCTCTTCTCTCTCTCTCTCTCTCTCTCTCTCTCTCTCTCTCTCTCTCTCTCTCTTCTCTCTCTCTCTTCTCTCTCTCTCTCCTTCTCTCTCTCTCTCTCTCTCTCGTCTATCTCTCTCTCTCTCGTTATCTCTCTCTCTCTCTCTCGTCTCTCTATCTCCTCTCGTCTTTCTCTCTAGGTTATCTCTCTCTCTCTCGTCTACTATCTCTCTCTCTCTCTCTCTCTCCTCTCTCTCTCTCTCCTCTTCTCTCTCTCTCCTTCTCTCTCTCTCCTTCTCATCTCTCTCTCTCTCTCTCTCTCTCTATCTCTCTCTCTCTCCTTAAATGTGTCCTCTGCCACTGAGTATGTCTTGTAAACAAAACGGGTTTTTCGTTCCATTTTGCACCGCCAACTTGAACCAAACATCCTGAACTGAAAGAACTGGTTCATGCAACTGGCACAAATGGAAGAGGCCTTCAGCTAGAGTTATACCATGCATCATACCATATTAACTAAATTTGATAATATGAAGAAACATTTTATTCTGTCTATACAAAATAATAAAATAGCCATTTTTCTCTCTCCACTAACAAACAACACAAAGGAATTGCACAATGTATGTTTCTGGTTTGTTTCTCAGTAAGGTTTTATCTTGATAATGAAAAAAATATATAAATATAAACTTACAATATATTCAAGGTATTTCCCTTATTGCACAAAAACAGGTAGCTACATGGGATACTGTAGTTACAACAGTTAAACAGTAAACATAAGTGTGAAAAATAAGGTTTTGCTCTGGCATGGAAAATTGGATAAATATTCCTTTTTATTGTTTTTGGGTAGCAGGCTACTAGCAGCAATTTTGGGGGGGCTGAGTCCTTGACTTGGGGGGGCTAAGTCCCCCTTAGCCCCCCCGCGGTGACGCCACTGCTCGTGAGCAGCAATAATGTATTCCAATGGTCTTCGAAACGTGTTCTTTACCACGTGAGAACACAGACTCCCACTGAGACACAAAGCATCCCATTGATGTCTTCACTCCCCTCATGTGTGTGAGTGGACATAAATGTGTGTGTGTGGACCGTGGACCACGGACCATGACAAAATTGCCGCATCGTATATTTGTATTTTTTGTGGTCAATAAATATCTAATCTAATCTAATCTGTGTGTGTGTGTGTGTGTTTATATTCATCTAGTTGTATTTTACAGGGCCAGAGCAACGCTCGTGTGGCCCCGTCTCCATATCAACATTTTTATCATTCATCCTTAGTTCTTAGTGTTGGCCGAAGCCAGCACCCCGGAGAGCAGGTCACAAACCCTGGCTGACACCCGGTACCCATTTACTGCTGGGTGGACAGGGGCTCGGGTTTTAAAGAAACAACCCATCTGTTTCCGCTCCGCCCGGGGATCGAACCCGAGACTTCTCGGTTGTGAACCGAGCGTGCTTCCCCTACACCACGGAGTACCTATGTGTGTGTGTGTGTGTGTGTGTGTGTGTGTGTGTGTGTGCGTCACAGGAGGGTCACGTGACGGCGAGGCAGGCGGGGGGGAGAGGGGGATTAGAAAGGGAGGGAGGGAGGGGGGGGTGATGATGGGGTGTCGTGCGGCGGCTGTACCCCGTGGACAGAGCCTTGAGCGTGGCGGGCTGCCTGAGGGCGTCACGGTGCCCCGCCACAACACAACACCTGCCCGGGGCGACGGACGCGGCGGTGCCCTGCGCTGGGGACGTTCTGACGCGCCGTGACAGTGAATGGCCTTCCCATGAATGAACAGTAATGATATGCGAAATATGGTTATCAAGGAAAACATTTTGATGCAATTCAACGTAAAGTGGGTAATATATAAGAACTTGTACAGAGCGAAGAAGGTTGTGGAGCAGTAGGTGGGCGGTGCGTCACCCCGACCTTGGTCATCGTGTCCCTCAAGAACAGCACAGCCTTGACGCGCCGCCCTGAGGGCAGGAAGGTGACGGCACCAGCCTGGCAGTCCCCCCTCCCCTCCATCCATCCCCTCCATTGACCTCACGGTGGACAACATAGTAATGGGCATGGGACTTTAAGGAAGTAAACATTGTACTGTACTACTACATGGTCAGGCTCGGCTTGCTGTCACCCATTCACCCGATTATTCCTTCACGTTGCGTTATATATCAATCTATATATCTATGTAGCTGTGTGTATATATATATATATATATATATATATATATATATATATATATATATATATATATATATATATATATATATATATATATATAGATATAATATGATAGATAGATAGATAGATAGATAGATAGATAGATAGATAGATGTAGATAGATAGATAGATGCACATGCATGAAGATGAGTGTGGGAACGCGGGCCCCGGCAGGGTGGCGGCGATGGTTCCGTCAACACACACTCGTCTTGTGTATGGTTCCCGGGCGGCCACACACCCTGTATTCCTGGCCCTGGCGGCACGCATACTGCAGGAGGCTGAGCACCGCACTGCCGCCGCCCAGATGTGCCGCAGCGTGTGGGTGCAGGGAACGCCGCGGCCTCTGTCTGCGAAGCAAGGCGGTGGTGCGACAGACGCCGTTGTGTTAGCAGGAGTACATCCATCGGCAGCATGAAGGGGGTCCTAGATTAGTGGCGCCAGACTAAACAGCCGAGGCGAGGGTAAACACGGCGGCAGTCCAGATGCCCATCCCCCCCCCCCGGCCTGGGCATCCCAGGCCGGTTGTTTTGGTGCGAAATTGAGGCGTCTTGTTTTTTTAATCTTGTTCACATATTAAAAATGTTTAATCTGATACGTCAGGAAAACACATGTTGGTTGGTATGCGTTCAGGAATCAGCTATTGTTTAGACGGAAATCCTTGGACAGTATCCTTCGTATTCTAGTCCTTCGTACATAATAATACTTCTCCCACCTCAACACAGGGGCCGCGCTCATGTCCACTGATTCCTGGCCTTATTTTGCAGTGCAACCGGAGCTCTGAGTGCCAGTTTGTGCACCAGCTGCAGGACACCTACTATGACACCATCCGCAGCCAACGCTACAGCAAGCGCTACCTCGCCATCTCTACCAGCGGCCGCATCAAGCGTGCCCGCAATGTGGAAGGACACCTGGGCAAGGAAAACTTCTTCCTCTTCCGCCGGTTGACCAGGAAGGCAACCAATGACACCATCGAGCACTACCAAGCGCGGCTGGGCCGGCCGCTGCAGCGATGTGCTGGCTACAACGAGTACAGTGTGGGGGTGGAGGGAGGGTCGCGTGGCGCGGGACGCAGGGTTACTGATCCAACTACCACAACCACTACTACTACTACCACCACGACCACCACCACCTCCACCACAACCACCCCCACCACCACCACCACGCCCGCTTCTTCCCGCGGGGTGTCAGGCGCCTCCAGCGGGGCGCGGAGGTGTCGCATGATGAGTGGCAAAATGAAGTGTCGGCGGTGCAGAACTGTGAAGGGGAAGAGAAAGTGTAAAATGATGATGCCGAAAAGGTGTAAGAACAAAAAATGTAGAAGGAAACGAAAGAGACAAAAGCGACGAAAAAAAGGCGAGGATAAGCGAAAAACAAGCATTAGGAAGAGGGGAGAGCGAGGCCGCAAGGCGGGCACGTCCTCTTCACCGCAGGTCGGCGGGAGGGGGCGGAGGAAGATGGTGGAGGGAAAGTCAGAATCCGCGGATCGAGGGTCACAGCCCCGGCGGACTGGGCGAAGACGGCGGCCGCCCAGCGGACGGGAGGGCCGCACGCGGCACCACCACAGCCGCAACCACCAGCGTCAGGCTCCCAAGGTCACCACGACCTCCACCACCACCACCACGCCCCCACCCCCGAGGCGGAGGTCCAAGACGGCCAGCGACGCCTCCCTGGCGGGGCGGGTCACGCTCCCTCCCTACCCCCGGCGGCCCTTTCCCTCGGCGCCCTCGTCCGCCCGCCCATACCGTGTCCGCCACGCCCACAACTTTCGGCGAGGGCGGCGTCCACGGGGGCGCCGCAGGCCTCTCACCTCAACTGCTGCTTAGTGTATATATCCCTGCCATACCCTTTGTTATGTATATAATCGTAAATATTATTTGTAAATACATAGAATTCAAACGTATGAACCAAGTCCATAGATAATGGACTTAATTTATTTGATCTTATTTATTGTTCAAATTGTTTCCCCCTGGAATCAAAGGTCGACCACAATGTATGCGCTTGTCAATCTTAGTCAGTGTGTGAGGAGTGGTGCTCGTCCCGGCCGCCGACACGATGGTGCTACCTTCCCTTCCCTGTGCCATACACTCGCCATAATGCAGCTTCAACTGACAAGTTGAAAATCAGCTTAGCATGTGTAGTGCAACATATCAGTGTCTTAGGTCAGTTATTAATGACTGTCACATGCCGCAGCATGTGTCTTGAAAATAAATGTGTGCCATATTAGGAACTATGTGTGTGAGGATGAGAAGCTGTGACGTTGTGAGGAAGATTGCGATGGCCGGATGTCCCCGACACAAGACTACCGTGGTGCCCTGAGTTTTCAGGAAACAATAAATGTTTGAATGAAATATTAGTTAAAGGAAACAATCATATTTCCATTTATCAGTGGAGGTTTCTTAGTCAACTATATGAAAAGTAATAGTTATCAATCAGTGCTAAAGATCACTTTATCCACTCTGACAAAGCTGTTGTCATCTGGAGCCACAGCCCTGGCGAGCAGCCCGTTGTTTGCCAGGTGGCTGTCACTCTCCTGAACTTCAGCAGCAGCAGCAGACGCAGCAGCAGCAGCAGCAGGTGCTACAGTCATAGCTTGAAGAGGGGTTCACGTCGGTTTATACAAGGCAGAGCCTCCTTGTATTTCCCATTGCTCACAACACAGCAGGGCAGAGGTGCTGTAGTCACTCCTGCCTTGGCCTGTGAGGTTTGGAGGCTATTTTGCTCATAAGGCATTGTCCCACGCCTGAGCAGCTCCCAGCGCCACGCCCCCGGCTGCTGCCTCCCCCTCCCGCCTCACACCAGACAGCAACAACTTAAGCGACAGTGAAGGGCAGAGCAAGGTATTCTCTGAGTGCTGGAGACCCACCACAGCAGGTTGTGGATGGCCACACCAACAATTGTCTGGTTGTGGCCCATGGCCCCTTGCAGGGACCTCCACACCTGCCTCTGTGTCACTCCCTCACGCCCCTGCGCTCATGCAGCAGCCCAGGTGCTGGTGCTGCCCACAGGCATGGCAGGCCCTTGGTGGCCTGCCGGTGCCTGTATCCACCCAGGTTGACCCTCCCCCAGTCTAGTCACTTATGTCTTGAGAGTCAGCCTGGACCTCTAGTAGAACGTCAGCTGCTCCTCTGCTCCACCGCCTCCACTCAGCCCCTTCTGGCACGGTCACACATTAAGGATTACTAAAGAGTCCACCTGTAGAAAATATGAAGCATTTCAAGTTTCATCATTCACAAATTATCTATTTTTGAGTTTGTGTCGTGTGCACAGGAGGGCGCGTGGCAGGCGGCGGGGCAAGGCTTGTTCTCTGCCTCAGTGCCCCTTTGTGCAGGGTAACTCACCACCCTCATGTGTGTGTTAGTACATAGTCTAGCAAGTGGCTAATATCCAAAGTTGTAAAAGAGAAGTACGTTGGTAAAGAGGCTGGTATCTTAGACTAAGCTGGAGTCAAATATGTCATGAGGAATCATAAGGCTTTAAGATGGTCGCCATTAAAGGACATCATTGTTACTGTCACTCTAAATTTTCTTAATCTTGAAAACTTTGCAATATTACTGCTCCACCTCAAAGTATCTTGTTTTAAATGTTACTACTGAAACAGAAAGTAATTTGTACAAAACACTGATTCAGTAGTTAAGTGTAAGTGTAGTGTGATGTCTGCTGCTCAATAGTCATGTCTGGTGAGATGACAAACCCTCCTCTACCCTCCCCCCCCCTCTAGGATGCTACCCATCAAACACGTTCACACACGTCACCAGGTTTCCGGGACTACACACAACTAACTCATGTGCGTTGATCTTCTTACACAAGGCACCAGTAAAGCTTGTGAGTCAAGGTGAACCTGGTACACCCACATCCCATTGTTTACCATGTGTTTTGCCTCATAACTTACAAAGTGTACTTCATAATATAAAAACATAATTCAGAATGTGCAGAGATAAACACATTTATATATTAGGTATTTAATGTGGTGTTTGCATGCACATATGCACATATCATAACAGCTTCAATACAGACAATACAATTATATATTTTCGTATTCTTGTGTCATGTTTACAAAATAAAAGAGCACAATATATTTGAGGCATTAACAGCACATCAGTTGACGTTCTTACATTTTATTATAATTATATCAGAACATGTAGATATGTCAATGATAAAGGTAAACAAAAGGTATTGTCATCTTACTCATCAAAATCCTTTCCCACAGAAGCATTGGATCCCTCACCTCATTGTGCACAGGGCTGCCTTACAGGATGCTGAAACCTTATTGAAACCACATAAATAGTGACCATGACATATACTCTTCACTGGTTCACTCAACATCTCCAGCATCCTTATGACTGCTAACAACACCAGTATAATCATTACCATGGAACATTCTTGTATATATTCATAAAACATATGAACAATAGAACCCTAGCAGTGGCAGATGCACAAAGAAGACCTAAGTAGTACTTGTGTAATGTTAAAATGCTGCACATGAACACATAATTCTCGAGTACAATCATGTATATCACATAACCCAAAGGGACTCGATGGCACAAAAGTTTTATTTGACCACTGACGAAATACTGGACTAAACTATGCACAAAGTTACTCAGACAAAAGAAGTTATGAAGTCCGTTACGGCTGCCTTCCGACCCTCGCGGTGTGATTAGATGCTCTGTCGCCTCACCTCACCGGCCGTTGTCATCACTGTCACTATCAGCAAGCGGGGAAACTCCTGTCGTGACGAAGATAACCATGTTCTTAGATTTCAATATACATATACCTCATTTAGTGTCTTTAGTAAATTGTGTTAAATTAAATTTCTATATAAATAAAAGTGGGGCAATATATAGAATGTTTTCCTCACAAAACAGCAAGGAACAAGCTTCAGGTCAAGGTGTGCCGTGTATCTTCTGCCGCAATCACATGTTGCTGGCGACTGGCAGATAGCGTTGTAATGGATGGAGGATGGATGGACAGTTTGGTAAAAGGTTGAATTAACTAAAGATCTAAGTGTGAGTTGATGATATGGTCAATTGTTGTTAATTAAGGAATTCTTTGTGTCAGTTTGTTATGTTCAAATAATGTAGATAGTATTTTATTCAGAATTCTTTGGCACAATAGGTTTTTTTATCGTGCGCCATTCAATACTCATTCAACTTTTTTCCCATGCCACTCCTTCTCAGTTTCCTTTTCAGAGTGAATGCAAATACCTAGCCATACCTGAGCTATATCTTTTCTTCCTCTGCAGAAGACTCCCATGACGCAGTCCTCGTTTCAGGCTTTACCAGTGCTTCCATCATCCTACGCAAAGCACTTGTGTGAAAGGGGTTTGAAACTATGCATTTTGATGTAAAGTTTATGCCATGTCATCTTGTTTAATTTTATAATCCATTGTAAGTAATGCATGCAAGGGGTCACCCATGAAGCATGCTGCCAGTGTATGGCGGATGAAGGGAGTGTATAAAGCTGGCAGAAAGTAGCGCGCCCAATGTGAAGAGTTAAAAGCTGGGATAAACGGCCTGTACCGGATCATGTAACAGATCATTATAACTAGATTTCTAGTTTTCATATTCAATGAATTGGTTATATTTTCAATTAGACAATCTTGACTTTCTAATAACAGCTCAATGTTTAAATCATCAGCATATTTCATTGACTCGTGTGTGGCGCAGCTGTGTCTTCAGTATCATTACCGTCAATAACATTATAGTCGCCACTGCACTAATGTCGCCAGGCGCCATATATTACGAATATTAGCATCACTACAGACTTGTATGTGCATCTACCACTAGCAAGAGGCATGAAGAGTAGCTTATAATATGTACATGTCTTTAGTGGCACATATAAGTCTGTAGTAGAGATGCTAAAATTTGTAATATTCGCCTATAAAATTCGCCTGACGACTATAGTGTTATTGACAGTAATGCAGCACTCCATGGAAGGCTGAGGGGACCTACCTGTGGAACTCAGACTTGGCCGTGGCAAGTCTGTGGCGCAGCAGGAAGGTGGCCAGCACTTCGGCCACGCGGTCCGGGATGTCCTCCTGCACGGCGTGGCCACATTGGGGCAACACCTGCATCTGGAACTTCCCTGAAAAGAATACATTTACTAAGTTGAAATCAAGATGCACAAGAAACATAAGAACATAAGGAAGCTACAAGAGGCCGCGAGACTTACTCGAGGTACCGTAGTTCCTGTTACGTAATACTACCTACATCCCCATCCATGAAATTATCTAGCCTCCTTTTAAAGCTCCCTATTGAAACAGCAGGTAATGCCGAGGGTTAGAGGCCTGAACTCAATGGAAATCCTCAAAACTTTATATCCTTTGAGTCTAAAGAAGCTAACAACATGAGGGGCTGGTGGAACATGTTTATGAAAAGTTGTAGAGGTATTCAGCTTGAGTTCATAAAGAAGACAAATCTTTTGTTCATTATGCTTCTTTTATCTTTATTATTTTCTGGCAGTAGGTGAAACAAATGTATGATATCAATGAGTCCTTTGTTGTGGTGGTGATGGTCCTCGACCTGAATCCCAGGACGAACACTCCTGCTTATCTGTCAAACCAAAATTGGAATAATCTAACTCCTTCATTTTTTTACACGACTCTGTATTACTACAAAAGGCAAAATTACATTGAATGTATTACACCACATGGAGTTGTGAGTCAGTAAGACACAGTGGTCAGGGTTTGTGTTACCTTGCATCTGCCCCACTGTCAGGTCTGTGTCCAGCATGTCAATGCCGGCCAGCAGAAGCATCTTAGCTGGAGTGCTTGACAGAAACTTAGTTGACAATCCTTGGAACCACCCAGACCAAAACTTCTCAGTTTCTCCAAGGTTTATTCGCCAGGTGTATTTGGTGACCTGTAAAAAAAACGCCATGTATCAAAATACATTTATCACTGTGTTTAACTTTCCATTTCAGCAACAGTGATCAACATGGAACATTTGGATCACAGTCATGCTTCACAACAACAATTTTCCTTGAAAATGAATCAGCAAAAGTTTACAAGCAATACTTTTCATTATTACATGAGTGAGGTCTTGTGTTTGTACCGAATTGCGATACGGTTTGATGTTTTCAGAAACTACTTTAAAGTAAATAAAATATATCAAATAAAATGTCAGTTTAACACGTCACTTATCACAGCTTACGGAGTCTGAATTTTCCCATGAATAGATTTATTCTTGTATATGGCAAGGTTGCAAATATTTTTGGAAGAATGAGTACGTATGCAATATCAAGATGTGGCAAGAAAATACAGCTGGTCTATTAATGAGCTTCTTACAAGTACTGATTAAGTTGATCAGATAACATTGAGATGTTCAATTACTACCATGAACCACCATGAGTCGCCACCATTATGGACGGGAACACAATGAGGGACGCGGAAAACCAATAAATTCACATGAAACGGAACCCTGAAAATATCCCCCCCAAAGGAAGACACAGAAGAAGTGATGATCAAAGAAAATCTAAAGAAAGTCTTGTGCTTGGAGAGGACTTAAGAACATAAGAAAATAAGGAAGCAACAAGAAGCTGTGAGACCTACACGAGGTAGTTCCTGTTACTTAACACTACCTTTCATCCTCGCCCATGAAATTGTCTAGCCTCCTTTTAAAACCCTATTCACTCCGCACTAACTACCTGTCTACTGAATCCATTCCAATCATTTACCACCTTATTTGTGAACCAGTTTCTTTCTATTTCTTTTTTAAATATACATTTTTCCAGACTCACCGCTAAGTTGGTTTCAGGCGTGGAGGAAGCCTCGTTAGCCTCAGACTCGGAGGTTTCCTCGAGGATCACGTCAGCCCTCACGGTGGACCCGCGCCGCCCCTCAGAGACCTCCTTGGGGGCCTCCTCCAGGGTCTCCAGATCCACCGTGCCACACTCACCCGTCTTCACACTGACAACGCAAGACACACACAGAAAAATAGCAACAGAATCGTATTTAGATAGGTTGAGATTATTTCCATGCCGTGATCCATTTTTCTTTTCCAACACAAAACCACAGAATACCTACTTTTTAACCTGGCCGGGCATGGACACTCTGGCCGCCTCAACGTTTCTTGTCTGTCCGGAGCGCACACTGTCCAAAGAATGGGAGACTTAATTCGATTCCCGAATAAGAAAATTGTCATACAAAAACAATAGGCAAATTTTTATGCCAAGCTAATTCACTGGATACCGTACTACTGATAATGTGAATCAGTATTAAGATGGCGTGAGAAACAAACAGTTCAGCGATAACTTGGTTGCTTGGGTGAACTTTTCTCCGTATAAAGTATCTCCAAAATGAACCTTCTTAGATTGTAAGATTATAATTTATTGGTACATATGTGTTTACAAGTTTACAAGTTTATTGAGAAAAGGGGGAGGAAATTACAAAGAGGGGGGGGGGGGCAAGTATAAAACATGAGTCTTCCTGTTAAAGATTCTCAAGTTCCTTCTCAGTGCAAACTAACCTCCATTCAACAGCATTTTGAAGCGAGTTAAAGTTGTTGGGGCGTCCTCGCAGGAAGCTTTGCATAGAGCTGAGGGCGTCCATGGCCGTCCCCTCCACCACGTCTATCACAATGAGTCCGGCTATACCTGTTATGAGGCACAATGACATGGATCTTATTGTACAGGAAAGTTAATCAGATGGCACAAATATTTGAAAGGTCTAATTTTTCAACCATGTGAGGGCAAAAATATTATGAAAGGTATGGATTTCTAAGTTACAGAATAAATAATATCTAACATAACACCCTTGTATACAGGGTGTAGGTGTAGAGTGCGTGTCTGTATTCCCTGCGTGTCATAGGAGGCGACGAAAAGTACCTCTGTTAACAATCACATGCGTCACTTTCCAAACACACAATCACCTCTTAACCCCTTCACGCCCAGATCTTTCCTTTGCTATAAAAAATTGTGTGTTGTTAGCCATAAAATTACGAAAAGTATCTGAATATACCAAATCAGCTAGTCGACAAGGATACTAAACAGGTCATATGTATAAAACATTGCTTATATTAACTAAAAATCGTCTAACGACACCCAAATTACAATGGAAATTACGTTCTGGGTCTCAAGGGGTTAATAAGGTCCATCACATCACTCAGACAACCTTCACCCGGCATTGTTGCTCAGTACTGACCGGCCACATGTTGGTAGTGAGCGGCATGCACAGCCACAGAGCCACCCATGCTGTGGCCGATGAGCACGCAGGGCGGTTGTTGTGCCCCGTACATGGTCTCCACCACCCGGCCAATGTCACTGCCGGGGACCACAAGACATGGCTCAAGCTCATCACATTATTCACACCTCCCACACATCTAATTAGGTACTCATCATAATATTCGTATCTTTATCACCTCAACTATACTCTGGTGTTTTTTTTGTTACTCATCACAATATTCGTATCTATCACCTCAACTATACTGGGTTTTTTTTTTACTCATCACAGTATTCATATCTATCACCTCAACTATACTCTGTTTTTTTTTTTATGAGGCAACAAATCCTGACCCTTTGCTGCTTACTGACTGATATTTGATGCCAGGAGAAGAGGATACTAAGGTTCTTCTAAATTTCAGTTGTATTGTATCATAGTTAACCATATTATCAGGTAAACATAGGTATGATTTTATGCATGAGACCTTAAGATAGAATGGAATTTTTGCCTCATTAATAAAAATAGACTATAAGCAATAATTACATATACTACCAGTCCACTGCCACGTAGGCTGTCCATTATTCACATCTACCACTTACAGGAACTTAACCCCTTCACGCCCAGATCTTTCCTTTGCTATATAAAATAATATGTTGTCGAGGCATAAAATTACGAAAAGTAACTGAATATACCAAATTAGTTAGTCGACAAGGATACTAAACAGGTCATATCTATAAAATATTGCTTATATTCACTACAAATCGTCTTATGGTACCCAAATTACAATGGAAATTACGTTCTGGGCCTCAAGGGGTTAAAGCACATATGATAACTAATCTATGAGAAAGGTGTGTAGCGGGGAAGCACCTTGCCAGTGTGGTGGCGGACAGGTCCCCGTCATCGGCGGTGGTGGTGTTGCCGTGCCCTCGCTGGTCTATCGCCAACACCTGGCACTCCACCATCTCCGTCACATGGTCCTGCACCATACACAGCCGGGGAGGAAACATACGTGATAGCAATTCTAGCTGGAAAAGCGTAGATTTAAAAAAGGAAATAGGGAGAAACTGGTTTACAAATAGGGTGGTGAATGATTGGAATGGACTCAGTCGTCAGGTGGTCAATGCGGAGTCTATAGGGGTCTTTAAAAGGAGTCTGGATAAATTCATGGATAGGGAAGAGAGGTGGATGTTGGTAGAGTTAAGTAACAGGAACTACCTCGTGTAGGTCTCACGGCCTCTTGTAGCTTCCTTATTTTCTTATATTCTTATGTAACAACTACCGTATATGGCTGCGTATAAGACGACCTTTTAACCTTAAAAAATAGCCCCGAAAATTGGGGGTCGTCTTATACGCCCAGTATAAAATGTGAACCTTAAATCCTGTGGTGTAAGGGACATTGTTAGCGCGGGTAATGATTGATGGTAGGCTTACCCCTGCCTTGGTAAAAACACAGATACTTTCTACTGAAATCACTTACCGTAATTCACATTATTTTAATAAAATAATAAGTGTAGCTAGATGAGTAAGCTGATCAGGACGTGTAATGTAACTATGTGTATGGTTGCAACCAGAATTATGTGTTAAGGAGTGCCATGTGCAACCGTCGTCCTATATATATACGTATACTGTACACAGAGAATATACGTGAGTGGTATATGAATTAACAGCAGGCAAGAGAGGAGGGTAGTCTTATACGGCGAGTATAGCCCAAAACCTACGTTTTTACTATAAATTTTGGGGGTCGTCTTATACACCGAGTCGTCTTATACGCAGCCATGTACGGTAACTCTTTTGATGAAACACAGATATTGCATCATAACAGTACGGCTTGAAGCAACAAGTTATATGGCAGCTGTACGAGGAAAAACAGTACTTATGCACGACCTACAAGTGTACCTACGTTACACTCCAATGCAGGGAAAGCTAACCACACAAGAATGGAGCATATTAGTTATCCACTATATATATGTGTGAGGGGCAAGAGAAAAGTACGTAAGGTTATGACACTAAAAACATCCTACAATTTTGTTTCTGCTGCTGTGGTTGAAACTTAGCACTAAAAACATCCTACAATTTTGTTTCTGCTGCTGTGGTTGAAACTTAGCACTAAAAACATCCTACAATTTTGTTTCTGCTGCTGTGGTTGAAACTCAGCACTAAAAACATCCTACAATTTTGTTTCTGCTGCTGTGGTTGAAACTCAGCACTAAAAACATCCTACAATTTTGTTTCTGCTGCTGTGGTTGAAACTTAGCAAACTCTGCCAATGGTCTGGGTCACCTGTAATTAGTTCACGACGCCGCCAACAACTCACAGCAAAGAGGGACCAGGTGAGGGCCGAGTAGCCCCCCCCGTGCAGCATCACCAGCAGCGGCCCCTCGGTGCCCCGCTGGTACACCCGGAACACGTCCCCGCCCTCCAGAGCCACGTCCTGGCAGGAGTCCCAGTACTTCCTCCACGAGACGGGTGTGTAGTCCCTGCGTCCCACCGTCAGGCCCCCAGGACCCCGCCCTCGCCGTGCTGACCTGAGGCACAAGCAAGACCACACTCACTCATCAGAATATTTTTTTAGTGCCATATGACCTCTGATGTCTGGCACATTCTCCTTTTTTGGCATTAAATCAATCAATCATCAGAATATTTACTCCTTCATCCCCTTCACTGACATCCTCATACACAAATGAACAATTATATTGGTTACATAAAGGGTAAGGTAGCAATTGGTAGAAAGCAATATTAAGGTTGAAAGATTCAAAATGTCATGGTTTGTATGCCCAGGTTAAAGCCTAGGGTCCCACTATGAGGTGGGTCCACGTTAACCCATTTTAGAAAAATTATAACTAATTTGTTTTTATACGCCAGATTTTGATGGTATATGAGGGTTTTTTCTCAAGAATTTTGATATTTCTATTTTCGGTTCCAATTTTGATAGAGAGTAATTATCTTTTTTTTTCCTTTATTTTTTTTTATTTTTTTTTTACACCAGATTCTGATGGTATAGGATTTTTTTTCTCAAGAATTTTGCTCTTCTTTCTATTTTCGGTTCCAATTTTGATACAGTGAGTAATTAACTTTTTTTCCTTTATAATTTTGTTGTTTAGGCAGTGTGGCAGGGTGAGTGGCAGAGTGGCAAGCAGACAGGGTGAGTGGCAGAGTGGCAAGCAGACAGGGTGACTGAGGGTGAGTGGCAGAGTGGCAAGCAGACAGGGTGACTGAGGTTGAGTGGCAGAGTGGCAAGCAGACAGGGTGACTGAGGGTGAGTGGCAGAGTGGCAAGCAGGCAGGGTGAGTGGCAGAGTGGCAAGCAGACAGGGTGAGTGGCAGTGGCAAGCAGACAGGGTGAGTGGCAGAGTGGCAAGCAGACAGGGTGAGTGGCAGTGGCAAGCAGACAGGGTGAGTGGCAGAGTGGCAAGCAGGCAGGGTGAGTGGCAGAGTGGCAAGCAGACAGGGTGACTGAGGGTGAGTGGCAGAGTGGCAAGCAGACAGGGTGAGTGGCAGAGTGGCAAGCAGACAGGGTGAGTGGCAGAGTGGCAAGCAGGCAGGGTGAGTGGCAGAGTGGCAAGCAGACAGGGTGAGTGGCAGTGGCAAGCAGGCAGGTGAGTGGCAGAGTGGCAAGCAGGCAGGTGACTGAGGGTGAGTGGCAGAGTGGCAAGCAGACAGGGTGAGTGGCAGAGTGGCAGACAGGCAGGGTGAGTGGCAGAGTGCAAGGCAGGGTGAGTGGCAGAGTGGCAAGCAGGCAGGGTGAGTGGCAGAGTGGCAAGCAGGCAGGGTGAGTGGCAGAGTGGCAAGCAGACAGGGTGAGTGGCAGTGGCAAGCAGGCAGGGTGAGTGGCAGAGTGGCAAGCAGGCAGGGTGAGTGGCAGAGTGGCAAGCAGGCAGGGTGAGTGGCAGAGTGGCAAGCAGGCAGGGTGAGTGGCAGAGTGGCAAGCAGACAGGGTGAGTGGCAGAGTGACAAGGAAGCAGGTGAGTGGCAGAGTGCAAGCAGAAAGGGTAGTGGCAGAGTGGCAAGGAAGCAGGGTGAGTGGCAGAGTGGCAAGGAAGCAGGGTGAGTGCAGAGTGGCAAGGAAGCAGGGTGAGTGGCAGAGTGGCAAGGAAGCAGGGTGAGTGGCAGAGTGGCAAGGAAGCAGGGTGAGTGGCAGAGTGGCAAGGAAGCAGGGTGAGTGGCAGAGTGGCAAGCAGACAGGGTGAGTGGCAGTGGCAAGGAATCAGGGTGAGTGGCAGAGTGGCAAGCAGACAGGGTGAGTGGCATAGTGGCAAACAGACAGGGTGAGTGGCAGAGTGGCAAGGAAGCAGGGTGAGTGGCAGAGTGGCAAGCAGACAGGGTGAGTGGCAGAGTGACAAACAGACAGGGTGAGTGGCAAAGTGGCAAGCAGACAGGGTGAGTGGCAGAGTGGCAAGGAAGCAGGGTGAGTGGCAGAGTGGCAAGCAGACAGGGTGAGTTGGCAGTGGCAAGGAATCAGGGTGAGTGGCAGAGTGCAAGCAGACAGGGTGAGTGGCATAGTGGCAACAGACAGGGTGAGTGGCAGAGTGGCAAGGAAGCAGGGTGAGTGGCAGAGTGGCAAGCAGACAGGGTGAGTGGCAGAGTGACAAACAGACAGGGTGAGTGGCAGAGTGGCAAGCAGACAGGGTGAGTGGCAGAGCGGCAAGGATGCAGGGTAAGTGGCAGAGTGGCAAGCAGACAGGATGAGTGGCAGAGTGGCAAGCAAGCAGGGTGAGTGGCAGACTAGCAAGGAAGATAAGGGGTAGGGCAGGGTGGCAGGCAGGGTTTGATGTTACCCTGGCAGGCCTGGGGGTGCCATATTGGGCAGGACATTCTTGAGCAGTCCGCGTGGTGGCCTGGACATGGTGGCGAGGCGGTGGTGGAGGTGCAGGCCTTTGATCCCCGCCCTAATGCCCTTGCCAGAACCCAAACAACTCAGTCAGACAGACACAACCCAAACACACACTACACGCCTAATATATGCATGTCCTATTTTCTTGTATTACACCTTTCACTATCTTGGGATAAAGATAAAACATTAATATATTCCTTCTTTGGAGATGCGAGTAAAAAAAAAATTAAGTATACTCAATGACCCCTTATTGACATGTTAACCTCCTATTACCTGTTATTTCACCTTTCACTGTCTTAAAATACACGAAAAATATACATATGTCAATCCATCTAATATATAATAGTCCTAAAAAAGCTAAGTATTGATTATTAATACATAAAAATATGTATTCTCGTATTGACAGATAGACATTAAATGCGCCCGTAGACATAGGGAAGTGCGCCCTATTTCGGGAGTCTGATGGGTGTCTTGTTACATGATTTAAAAACAGCAAAGTGGAGGAAGAAAGAAAAGTTAGATGAGTTGGAACAGAGGGATGACCTTCGCAGCGTTACAGTGACGGCTAGAGGTCAAAGGAAGAAGAGTTCGGTACGCTCGTTGTGTGACGTGCAGTGAAATGAAAATGTTTTAGTTTCCCAGGTGAAATAACCAAGGGAAGAGTTGACAAGTTAGTTAACTAAGGAGACGAAGTTTGAAGAGGACTTATGAAGCGATACTAAACGTCAAAGGTCACAAGAAGAAGAAGAAACAATATAGACATGAATAAATAAACCTGCCAGTACATATAGGGGTCATCACAGACTTTAAATGACTTGGAATCAGACTGTATCAGTATTCCTCGGTACCAGTTTAGGGAACATTGCAACTCTTTAGGTAAATAACTGAAAATATTAGCATTCGTCCTGATATTTTCGTACAAGTGGAAGCTCCATAGGTAGTAACTATCTAGTAATAATGCTGATAGACTATATCGTATTGCTAAAGCCAATAGGAATATAAGCAGAATCCACTTATGATCATATTTTATTTTGTGCAGGTGGAGGTAAACTATAAAAATTCGTGTTCCCGCTTCCTTGACAGTCTTTCGAATCAGCTGGAAAGTCATTGCGTAACATGGTACACGTAGCAACTGATGTGACACTATACGGTAAAGCTTAGGAAGAAGGTTAATCATTGCTACATAGGCTATACTAGGTTATAAGAAGTTAGTCTAACCTAGGTAGGGTCCCTGTAAATACGGGGATCCTTGTATAATCTAATGATTTTCCTTCCTAAAATTGAGAGAGAGAGAGACTGAGAGAGAGAGAGATAACCTACTTCTTTTCTTCATGAAATCCTTCGGCCTTCATGGTCATCTACCTAGTTTTTTAGCTCATGGTAATTTAAATACCCGAAATATTTCAAGACAAGTGATATGCAGATTCTGGGTTTTTTTTCGTGAAAAAATTTATGACATCTCGAATGCGTGAAATAACATCTCGAATTTCTTTTTATAATTTAGAGGGAGTTTATAGATATAAGAATGGATCAATTAACTTTGAATTATTGTGCTTCTTTTTCCAATGTGTGATGTGAGTTTCCTTGGGTATTACAAAAGGCAGGTAAAGTGAGTGCGAGTGTGTGGGCGGAGCAGTGAACGCGCCCCGCCGCCCAATGCCTAGGTCGCCATACTGATTGTGTTCCTTGGAGGGCTCCTCGCTCCCAAGACTCGTGCGTTCTTCTCCTTCGCGGATCCATCCCCTGACCTTACTGATCTGTGTTCTGAAAGGATACAGAACCTATTTTGTTGTTGTGGTGCTGTAATGGCTTGCTAATCAGTCAAGATGTGTGCTGTGGTTATCAGGGCTGTGCAGGTGTCTCGCCTCGCCGCGGTGGTGTATGGACACACCGCCTACCATGGACAAGAAGGCCGTACCCAGGCAGCCACTCCTGCCGTCTAAGGGCGGCCAGGAAGGCATCGTCAAAGGTAAGATAGGGCGGGGGGAAGGCGGAGAGGGGTGGGGGAAGGCCGCCATTTGTCGCTTTGTCTTGATTTGTTTGTTTGTGTATTTCCCTCCGTGCATCACTAGTGTCGTGCCGCGCCGTGCACGACACACGGCGCGGCGGTGGTGGCTGCCTGGCGGGGAGGTGTTCATGGTGTTGTCATGACTGGTGGTTCAGAGGAAGGATGTAAGGCTGGAACCCCCGACCCCCTCTCCGTGACGCCTCCGCCACCTTGCAGGCTTGCATTTACCTGTCCCTACACGCACGGTGTGGAGGCACACTTGTATTGTCCCGCGTCATGAGTGTGCGAGATACAATACTTGTTGACAGGCTGACTGACACCCCTGCCCCCCTGACACAGGCTGACTGACACCCCTGCTCTCCCTGACACAGGCTGACTGACACCCCTGCTCCTCCTGACACAGGCTGACTGACACCCCTGCCCCCCCCCCTGACACAGGCTGACTGACACCCCTGCCCCCCCCCCTCCCCCTGACACAGGCTGACTGACACCCCTGCTCCCCCTGACACAGGCTGACTGACACCCCTGCCCCCCCCCCTGACACAGGCTGACTGACACCCCTGCCCCCCCCCTGACCAGCGACACCCCCTGCCCCCCCCCCCCTGACACAGGCTGACTGACACCCCTGCTCTCCCTGACACAGGCTGACTGACACCCCTGCTCCCCCTGACACAGGCTGACTGACACCCCTGCCCCCCCCCCCCCCCCCTGACACAGCTGACTGACACCCCTGCCCCCCTGACACAGGCTGACACACCCCTGCTCTCCCTGACACAGGCTGACTGACACCCCTGCTCCCCCTGACACAGGCTGACTGACCCCCCCCCCCCCCTGACACAGGCTGACTGACCCCCCCCCCCCGACACAGGCTGACTGACCCCCCCCCTCTGACACAGACTGACACCCCTGCCCCACCTGACACAGGCTGACTGACACCCCTGCTATCCCTGACACAGGCTGACTGACACCCCTACTACCTCTGACACAGGCTGACTGACACCCCTGCTATCCCTGACACAGGCTGACTGACACCCCTACTACCCCTGACACAGGCTGACTGACACCCCTACTACCCCTGACACAGGCTGACTGACACCCCTACTACCTCTGACACAGGCTGACTGACACCCCTGCAATCCCTGACACAGGCTGACTGACAACCCTACTACCCCTGACACAGGCTGACTGACACCCCTGCCTCCCCTGACACAGGCTGACTGACACCCCTGCCCCCCCTGACACAGGCTGACTGACACCCCTGCCCCCCCTGACACAGGCTGACTGATACAAATTTTAGACTACTCGACCCACGTGACAACTCGCCCCAGACAACTTGACCTCGCCGCGAGACAACTCGACCTCGCCTAAAAGACAGCTCGACCCACGGAAAAAGACAAGTCTACCCACATCGGCGAAGGCGGAGAAAGCATTTACTATATTTGTTACTGTTTCCACATGTCGCATACATATATAGGAAACCTAACCTTAACCACAAAGTATACCTAACCAAGGAAGTAGCCAGGAAAAATAATTGGGGGGGGCCACCTCCCAATGATGGTTGAGGGGTGGGTGGCGAGTGAAGCGAGCCTTATCAGCTGGGGGCCTGGGAGGCGCTGTAAGCCCCACAGAGAATTTTTTTGAAGATATGACTTAATTGGGGGCATATTGAGCCCTATGGGGGGTCATTTATTGGTTCTTTGCATGATATTCAATATAGTAAAATTGATGAAATTATACCATACACTCCTAAAGTAGATGTGTTGAATTGAGGGAGGGGGGCATGGCCCCATTGGCCCCCCCTTTGGCTACGCCCTTGTACCTAACCTAACCTTAACCTAACTTTATAGGTTTTAATGAAACCTAACCTAACCTTAACCACAAAATATACCTAACCTAACCTGGTCGTCGTAGCCACTTTTCACAAACTCACAACAGAAGCTCCTCCAGTCGAATTCTAGACTACTCGACCCACGTGACAACTCGCCCCAGTTACTCGGTATAACTCGGTTATATATTGGGTCGACTTGTCCTGGGGCGAGTAGTCTCACGATTGGGTCGACCTGTCTTGGGTCGACCTGTCTCAGGTCGAGTTGTCACTTGGGTCGACTTGTACAGGCTCCACTGATACCCCTGCCCACCCTGCCGACATACCCTGAGTGGCATGGTTCGAGGCATCGCGGCGGTGGTGGGGATGAAGGCTAATCACTTCAAGGGTGTCTTGTGATTAGGTTATCAGCCAAGGTTAAAAACTGTCTATGCATGTGGTCACGTTTCTGTCTGATAATAGATGGGATATTATAAGGATAGTTAAGGATCTCTTCCTTATGTCCACCTAAAAAAAGAAAAAATAATAATAGCAAGATTAGGGTGCCCCTTATTTGATGGGCATTTTGATTTTTTGGAATTTTACCCGGGACGGGCGGTCGAAGTGTTCCATTCGCTCGAAGAACAACGTATGTAGAGATCTGTCTAGAAATATTAATATTTAGGGGTCGCGCAATGAGCTTGAAGTTTATTATTTTCTGTAAGAATTGGACATTTTCTTATGTGCCGATATAGGTAATTTTCAAAATTATTTGTCACCAACAGATTTGAATGTTACATTATTTGAGGCAATAAACGTAGTTGTAAGCACGTTTCATTTCACAGAGTTGATTTTAGGTCCCCCTCTTCTTCAGTACTAGCCCCTCTAGGGTGGGCGCCCATCTCCCACTCATTGTTGCCTAGTTCACAGTCACTGTGGACTTTCGGGCGTCGGGTATTTCCTCCGTTGTTCCTCCATGACTTGGAGGAACAACTGCTCTGAACTGAGGAACTGAGGAAATTTCTGCTCTTCGTTCTTGGTGAGGGCCAGGTTGAAGTCCTGCATCAGGGTGACGCCTCGCTCAGCGAAGTCGTTCACAGTGCGCAGTTCCTTGAAGCAGGCGGCGGCGGCGGTGTATCCCAGATTGTCGGGGCACGCCGTTGGGTCGACTGCCAGAAGACCCGCATCCAACCCAAGGATCTCGAAGAAGGACGGAGTGACAAACGTCACGAAACTTGCAACAGTTTTCTTTGCCAGAGCAGTGGATGTAAGCTCGACCGTTGCTCGTCGAGGAGGGTCGTCGGAGCCCTCTTGCTCCTGCAGAGCCCTCAACATCTCCCGCTTCGTCTCAATGGCCAGGTGATCGTCGAAGAACGCAAGAACTCTCCTCTCGCTCAAGTACCAGAGATGGCACCCGAAGACCGTTGCCGTCGCCATGTCCACTGCTTTGTCGGGGTAGGACACCAACATCTTGAGCAGTTGGAGGTCTCGTGCCGGGCCCGCAGCCGGGGATGTTGCACGGAACCAAGACGACACTTACGTCGAGACGGTGAAAGCGACTAGGCGTCGTTCCAGATTTCTCTCCTGCAGTGAGGCGGAACTGCTCTGGATCGCGGAACAGGTAGATCTTGATGGCGTAAGTGATTTTCGCCATCCAGCTGGCACGGTGGAGGGCACCAGGACGCAATATCCTGATCCCACGCTTGGGCTGTCCGCCCAGGACGATCAGCGACAGCTCCAGCAGTTATACTTGTTTTAACTTATTGACGAAATCCAGTCCGAAACGTGACATAGAGAGGGGGTGGCCAGAGAGATACTTTCACCATACAACCAGTACAAATATGTTTGAGAGGGCTTCCTTGATTCAAAGCTGTGACATACAAGCCAAAATGTCATGCATGTATTATAATAAACCAAGAACCATAGTAAAATTACTGTTAAATATGTCAAATTTTAGACTCATTGCGCGACCCCTAAATATAAATATTTTTCAAAAATATCTTGCACCCGTAGTTTTTAGAATAAAGGGGTCAATGGGTCTGCCCGTCCCGGTTGGAATTCGAAAATTGCCAAATAAGGGACACCCTAAGCAAGATATGCAGTCCTTAAAAAAGATTCACAACAACCATAACTTGACGGTAAATTTTTGTTATTGGGCATTACTGATTTCGAGGACGAAACTTTATTCAGCTGAATAGTTTTGATGTATTTTGAAATAATCTGGGTAATTTTTCCTTTTATATCAACTGTCACGAAATTAAACCCCACGTCCAACCTAACCTAATTTTTTAGACAAACCTAATCATTTCTGGTTGAAATAACCAATTCTTCAAACAGGAGGGGGAGTTGGCACAGTATGAAAAATAAATTGATTTTCGCCAAAAACGAGTGCCATTTAAAAAAAAACATCAAACTCATCAGAAAACAGCAGTGACATGCGTGAAAAACAGTACTAGTGGCCAATACCGAAATTATACCAGCATGACAAGGGTGATGCGTTGCAAGATAAAGGATTGACTGGAAATGGTCAAAGATTCCTGTTTTGAGAATATGATGAAAATTCTTTGCAACTCTGAACATACACACACACACTTTTTTTTTTACTTTATTGTTGTATTTTTATAGATTTTACAGTCAGGAGCTTCAGCTGGATTACTGAGAACTATCTGTAATTTTCTCTCGCTCTTTTTATTGGCAAGATGTATGTATTCAAGATTCTCTTCTTGTTACTGGGCTGTGACTTTCAATAGAAAGGTCATTAAAAATATTTGAGCAATATAGACTTTATTATTTCTTTATTCAGATACTATTATAGTGATCTATACATGTATGTAGCAATTTTTTTTTTATTCACATTATTTTTTTCTCCTCCCCAGACTATGGAGGGAAGAAGAATGTGGGTCAGTGTGCCCGCAAGAGGGAGTATGACCGTCCCGACCCAGGGAAGAAGCCGATGGGCGGGCGCGGTGGGAGGGCGGGCCAGCGCTATGTCCGTCCCAGGGAGAAGATGGGTGGCAAGGTACAGTGTGGGTTGCCGTGATACCAGGACATTGATTCATGAACATGCTAAACACCATCTTAATTGGCATTTCCCTGAATATAATGTGCAGCCTTTACAAGAGGACAAATAATAATGATGCAAAATGTCTAAATAGAATCACCCTGCACACCCTGTAACCTTGATAACATGATGGGAAAAGGAAAGTGTGAGCTTGGTGTAACGTGATGAAATGTGTGCTTTTTTATTCCTTTGGGTGTATATATTCCTATATGTGACTCCATCGCATGTAGATAGTTCAGCTGTGTGTTCGCTTTAGGTTCTGCCCTGCCACAGGGTAACATGAAGAGAGATCATTGTCACTGTCTGTGCAGCGACAATGCACTAGTAGTTGATATACATCAGGATAATACATGACTGACAGGAGATTAAACCAAATGTACATACTATTGATTAAAAGTAACATCACTTTGAGATATAATAGGTATAAATGTTGTGCTTGCTTATACTGCTATAAGGATAGCTATCACCAAATCAAGACAAATGTTGTGGAGCATCATGGGATATCTGGGATAGCCTTAGGAACAAGTTATACAATTAAGATTTATTCTGACTGTAAAGCACAACAGTAATATTCGTGTGATGAATGGTGCAGCCACTGCAAGTGGTTTGTTTTTAGAACTTATCTCATCATAGTTATCAGGTTTCTTTTTGGTATGATATTGCAAAGCTGCAGACATAGAAGGTGCTACCCACAACCTCTCAAAATGCACCTGTCAAAAAAAAATCAGTGAATCAATTCCATTTTCACTCATTTCCCTTTTGCTTCTAATGCATTTGTAAATAGTTTTTGTATGGAAAGTTTATTTCATGTGTTGGTATTTACAGGTAGAGCCAGATGGAGAACATCCGGAATCTGGGTCACTCTACTGTGCAGGTGGCAAGAAGCAGAATATTGCACACCTGCTGGACTGGTGGGGCCCCGGCCATAGGGGCCAGCGTGGCGGTGGCCGGGGCGCCAGGGTAAGGCGCCCCTCCTCCCACGTCCCCAAGTACAGCAAGGAGCACTACCTGCAGGCCAAGTGAGCACCCTTTATCTAGTGTGTAATTTAAGCCCTTCACAATTTTTCATATTGTTGGTAATCTGTCTTGAGTACATTTAGTGCCTATTTACATTCTATGGTTTGTTCACGAGTCTCCCGTGTGTGCAGCTGCCAGTTTGTGGTGGATGACTCTGAGGACTACTCCATCTACTCCGCCAATCAAGACCTGCTGGTGGAGTGGAAGTATGTGGAGGAGGTGCGACTACATGTGTCAGTGGCGCCCTCCTGCCCCATCTGCCTCCACCCGCCCAATGCTGCCAAGGTAATGCCACTTCAGCTGTTTAGTAGGCCTGGGTAGTCTGGGAGGAATTGCTTAAAGTTTTTATCATAGATTTTAATTTTTTTCCATACATCACAAAGGACTGGCTAAAGGCAAAAAAGAAATAACAAAAAAACCTGCTTAATTGCCAGTCCCTAAAAAGATGAAGAAATGAAAGTGCAAAAATTATTATTGCTTGTCAATATTTTTACTTAGCCTTGTATTTAGGAAACATTTTACCCATTGAAAGAGACGAAATTGATTTTGAAGAATGCCTACTTAAGAACAATGTTAAGCAATAGATTTACAAGTTATGCAGAATATCAGAGTTTAAGTCCCTTGTATGCAATGATAGTTTACTGTATTTTGACACGTGGTTATTGACATTTCAGGTTACTCGGTGTGGCCACATTTACTGCTTCCCCTGTATCCTTCACTACCTGGCGCTCTCAGACAAGAAGTGGCGCAGTTGTCCCATCTGCTATGAACCTGTGGGCAAGGAGGATCTCAAGAGGTAGGTGTTGGCGGCCTTTATGACTGCATGAACCACAAGTTAGCTGTAGCTCTATCACAGTCATGGTTTAGCAATGTACTCGGGTATGGATCACAAGTGCAAAAGAATTTAATCCTTGCATGTTTTTCATAATACACATTTTCCAAGATCTTATTGAAGATCTCGTAAATTTGCATTATTTTGGTGAATTCTGTTTGTGATATGGCTCACATTTCTAATATGTTCTCAGTAAGACATCATCATTAAGTCCATGTAAATATTGCTCAGAGATATTTGATTCCTTTAGATATATATGATGGCATGAACCTTCATTAACTCAACATGAATGGTATTTTGCTTCTGTTTTATTCATTTGATTGATTTTGTTCTCAGTGTGGTCGCCATCAGCCACAAGGAGTTTGCCATCGGGGAGGAGGTTGAGCTGCAGCTGATGCGTCGTGAGCGCGACTCCCTCCTGCCCGTGCCCGCCGCTGCCTTCGCCCAGGAGATCATTGCCCAGCCGCCGCGCCTAAGCCACCCCACCGCTGCCACACCCTACGCCAAGCTCCTGGCGGCATCCAAAGACGAGGCAAGTTGTTCAGTGATTCTCTTGAGCCTAATAATCATGACCTGTGATGTACAAAGCTTTCACATTTTAATGGTTGCCCTATTTGTTCAGTTAGTTTTTCTGATGATGCAAAGTAGGACTGTTTGATGTGATTTATGATATTGAAAATCACATGGTAGGATGGAAATGTACAATGTGTGCTTGGTATTCTGTCTAGATATTTAGAAGGTTTTTGGCAAAGAGGGGGTGATGACAATTGTTTGGTATTTCAGGTGAAGACCTTTATTGTGGCAAGAGAACAGCGTGAACTGGAACAGCAGATGGAGGAGGAAGGGGACCAGCCTGAAGCATGCTTCCTGGAGGAAGCCCTCGGCCTGCTGCGCATTCGTCGGGAATCCCTGTGTGGTGACGGCGCCCCTGAAGCCTGTGGCGCCGCACTGGAGGAGGGCATGGAGGCCTTGTCTCTGTCCAGCCCTGAAGAACTATCATCCAGTGAAAGTCTTTTGTCCTTTGAAGAATCCCTGGGTCCTGTATCCCCTGTGGAACATGAGGCGTGCCCTCTGCCTGATGACCCCCAGGCAGGAGGCCGGGACGAGGCCCCTCACTCGGCCATCACCGTGCAGGATCTGGACATCTCGCAGCTGCAGCCTCTCAACGCCAACAACTCTGCAGGACAAGTAGGCATAAGATACTTTGTTTACTGAGGAATTTTACCTAGGGAAGAATCTTGCCATTATCATTATAGTGAAGTGACTGGTGGTTCTGGTGGCAGTCTCAGAATGACATCAGTCCAAGTCATTGCTGTTCTCATAAAGTGCTTTCTGGAAACTATCATTCCAATTTTTACATCTAATCTACACGGATCCCTGTTTCTTGCAACTCTCTGACAGGAGAGATTCCATTTGCCCTTGTCCATACATTTCTTTTGCTCAGTCTCCAATCCCTTTTTTTTCCCTTTGATGAACTGTTTAACGCCATCAATTTAGTATAAGAGTTCATGTTCTGCAATCAGCTGCACACCGTGTGTAAACATTCTCAGATTATTCAATGTATATTAAGGTAAAAAAATCTTTCATTCCCAGGTGCAGCGTAACGCTCCCAAGGCCACATTCTACTTCTACCAGGCCAGCAATGGGGCACACATCTACCTCCACGCCCTCAATGTGCAGATGCTGGTGCATGAGTACGGTGCCCTGGAGAACTGCCCTCACACCCTCAGAGCCAGGGTGGTGGAGAAGGTGAGACATAACCCTACCTTTTCTTCTTTCTGTTTAACGCCAGATTTTCCCACGTCTTATGAGGTTAGACAGCCGATGATACGCTTCCGATTCTATTGTCGCCGTTCGTCAAATATATTTGCAGCATGAGTTGAGACATAATTTTACCTTCTTCATTCTGTTTAACATCCGTTTTTCCCATATTTTATGAGGTTAGACTGCCGATGATACACTTCCAACTATCTCTATCCATTGCTTCAATTTCTTCAAAAGCCCAATGCTGCCAGATCCTCTTCAACACACTGCCTCCATGTCTTCCTTGGCTTGCCCGGTGGACGGCGACCTGGAACTTCCAATCTAACAGCTCTCCCTAATATCTCACCACCTTCTCTCCTCTTCACATGCCCAATCCACTTCAATCGCCTTACTCTCAGCACTGTACTGAGCTCCTTCAATCCACATTTTCTTGCCACCTCTTCACTGGACACTTCATCTCTCCATGTATCCATCTTACCAGTACAAGAAATTCCTCTCGTGTCCACATTAGAACACCTAGTTTTTGTATGTACTACCTTTGTGTTACCAGCAGTTAGTCTGTATCCAGGCACAATATTACTAATGATGGTGCTAATTAGTCCCTATTTTCTTCTAGGAGACGGTTGCTATGACTGAAGAGCTGCGGATGCGACTGAGGTACCTAAGACACCTGCCGGTCACCTGCAACTTTGATGTGGTTGAGGTGGCTCTGTGTAGTACTCAAGTGTCCCAGGCAACCCTAGCTTTGTTCCTGGTAAGGGAAACAATAATATTTATGATAGTAATCCAAAGACAAGGTAAAGGTAAAGATGGGAGCATACGCAATGCTGCGCGTGGCATTCGGTGCTCATCTCCGTGGCATTAGTCCTTAGAGCCTGTGGTGGGTGAGGACCCGTTACCCCGGGACACAGGGCTAGTGTGACTCCCGGGTTACCACAGTTACCTTCCCAAGGTTACCTCAGGTACCCATTTATCAACCCCGAAAGGAAGGAAGAACAGCTGGGTAGGCTGGTCACCGACTTGCCCTGGCCCGGGATCGAATCAGGGCCCGCAGATTCGTAGCCAGGCACGCTAGCCACTGCACCACGGAGGCCACAAAGATAGATAGATAGATATTTTATTGTCCACAAAAATGCATACAAAGAAATTACATAATATACCAAATCACTCATGGACCAGAAATTTACTTATTTAATTTTTTTTTTTATATATGGTAAACGTTTTGACGCCTTAGTATTATTTTCATATTGAAATTATACTTCCATATAATATCTATCTGTCATACATCTATCTATCCAGCCATATTATTAGTCTCCCTACATGGTTTTTCATTTTTCCTTCAAGCTTTACTTATCATGAAAGGGGATCTATAAGCCACATGGACAATGAAATAACAATGTAATAATGATTTTTTTGAAAACATTCACAAAGTTACAATGATATCAGAAATTATATAGTGAAATGATGAGTAATAGGGATAGTAGTAGGGAACTATACAGATAATGTCAGTGAATACATTTTCTTAATTACCATTTTTATTGTACACAGGATCAGATAGAGACAAGGCAACGTAAGAGAAACAAGCGGGCTCGGGAAGAGAGGAAGATAGAGAAGCGCGTGCAGGCCGAGGAGGACCGCATGATGGGCCGCTCCAAGGGCGCCACCAACATCAAGATAGAGTCCTTCAAGCAGTTCCCATCCTTCAGTGAAGACTTCCCCATCAGGTATTTCCCCATAAGATATTTTGTGGAGATATGGGTGATTTATGAAGACTTGCTGCCATGTAGTCCTGCTTCAGGCTACCTGTTTTGTTTTTATCTGATTTTAAGATGCAGCCATTTTGTTGGATGCTATTCATATTATTTTTATCTTGTTGCCAAAATGGAACTATTGCAAAGGTTCAGACACTAGTTGTTTCACTCATTGTAGGGCCAGCCATGACGTGCAAGAAGGTGGTGGTGGTGGTGGTGAGGGTGGCAGCAGTGGCAGTGAGCTGGGCTGCAGCCCCAACACTGAGGCGCTGGGCTCCTCGGCGCCTAACACCATCGGCACCGGCATGTCATTTGCAAAGGTAAAGAGCTTGGCAATTAAAGAATTATGTAAATCTCCAGTGGAGATTGATTGTGATGCTGACAGATTATTATAGTGTATCGGTTTAGTAAGTGGTGCGATTTTCAGATGATTCGAGAAGGGCAGACCAAAGCCCCTCCTCCCGGCAGTGAGCCCGTGGACATCCAGGGCGTGGCCTGGCCCTCCCTGGGAGGATCTGCTCCCAAGAATGATTGGCCGGCTTCCCAGAAGGGCTCGGGTAAGTTTCTTGCATTAATTGATTAATGTAATAGCTCTAGTGCCAGGCAGCATAGTTCATATGGCACTTATTCATGTTAGGTGTTGAAGGCTACAAATACAGTGAGGGGCAAGCATGAGTGAGTATATGTTGTGTGGGAAGGTCATTATGTTAGTTAAATATATTGTACCACGATACAAATGGTGTTAGATCACTAAAAAATGCTGCCCCATAAATATTTATGGAGAAAAAGTACAAGGACCACAAATGATATGAACAGTCGTGAATCATAAGAGTTACTCAATTTTATTTCTTATTGTACAAGTGCAAGGCTCAACAGGCTAGTGGTAAAGATATTCAGAGACTTTTTAGTTCAATTTACATGGAACATTTCAAGGTATATGATTAAATAAATTATTGAAGAAGTCTTGTCGTTTCAAACAAATGTGCTGTTTATATCTGAACAAGTTTATTTCCTCATATTTCAAGTTGACAAAGAATAGCTGGAATACTTGTGGCTTTTCCTAGTGTAAACAAGATTGATATGTACGTGTCAAAACATCTAATTCCCACACATTTAACAACACTAGAAACCCTGTAACTGTTCTCCATTTGAAACTAATGGTTTACATTTGCATTGTTCAGGAGGACGCGGCTGGGAGGGGAGAAGCCGGGTGAGTGAATCTTCCTGTGGTAATTGTACCGAGGAAGAGGAGGAGAAGATGGCGGCGCCCCCGGAGTACAGGCACGCCTTCAGCAGTGCCATGGCCAAGGCTCTGGATGCTGCCGCTGCCTCCAAGACATCTGCAGGTGAGAAGGTTACCGTAACTATTTTGGGAATTTTCAAGTCTGGCAGATTATCCGTTCACTTATTCTGACAACTAGGGTCGGGAGGAGATTGGCAATACAGTATGATCGCGCTATACAAGCCTTTTTATCAAACAAAAAATTTTATGACTACTGAATTACTTGACTTAAACTGTATTCGGTTTGGTAAGGCCACTCACTCCACTTCCCCCGGCGGGCTGGGTAGCCGTGTTACTTGATATCGGGGAGCATTTTCTATTGACTACTTAGCTGCTCGTAGGTGTACCCAGCCTGCCGGGGAAAGTGGAGTTGCCGGGACTGAGCCATCGCGTGTGTCCGTGCCAAAATGAATACAGTTTAGATTTATGAATTTGTTGGTGTGGCGGGGACTTTATACTCAAGAACTGATGGCATGTTCCCATGGCTGTTGATTGATTTAATGTTGCATATTCCAGATGCAGACGTGAAGGAAGGTGGCAAGAGAGGAAAAAAGAATAAGAAACAGAAGAAAGTGCTTCTGTTCTCGTCTGGAGGTCTGAAGTAACCAAGTGATGGACAGTTGTCTGGTTATGCAGAGTTAACCAGGGAAGAATTTCTTTCGTTGAAAGTGTTGAACAATGGAACTACACTTGATATTGTACATTTAATTTATCGAAGTATTTTTGAACATGGGAATTATTGCACTAGTTTATGGGTAATATTTTGCTAATTAATTATTCAATTAATAGAAATACTGTTAAGTTTTCAACCATTATTGTATGCATGTGTTACTGCCATCAAGTTTCACTGACTGCCTCTCAAAGGACTAACTTTTGCTGTGTTACCGTTGATCATATTTTCAAGTATTTTTAGTTTTAAAAGCAAAAAAAAAAAATGAATTACTTTTCTCATGATTTATAATAGGCAGTCTAAAGGCATTTTCCGAAGCATTACTGGCTGGTTCTATGTGAATTTGTGGACATTCATAACATGCTCAAAAGCATGTGTAATGAATGGACTAGTTTTTTTCTCTAGTATACCAGTGACATTCAGTAAACCAGTGACATGATTTTGCTTTGAGTGGCCGCTGGTAGTTACACATTTATGCTGCCCCCGTGTTCCTGGTAGACAGGAATTATAATTAGCATGTTGCGGAACTAAAACATGCAGTGTCCTGTTGCTTATGTGAAAATAAACAGTAAAAAATATGCATGAGTTTATAAAAAGATTTTCCTCGTTAAGAACGCTTCAAGTTGTCTCCAGATGGTCTTTTAAGTATAATTGACTTTCGGAGGAAATAAATAAATATACTTGAGGGCCCTTCGGACTCTTACAACTCAACTTTGATGCTAATGAATACCAATCTCACGTTAATTCCAGGATAAAGTAATTAATGCCCAAGATTAACACTATTAAAAGTCTATTGATAATTAAAGTCAGCGTCACGTTCAGGCCACATTACAGGCTAATGTGGCTGCTTGTGAAAACAAGATATAACCAACCTACTACTACCTAACCTACACACTACTGCACTACTTACTACCTACCTCCGTGGCTAACTAACAGTGAAGATGGTAATGAGCTAACACAGTCTTCAATAGCACATCATAAGACTGGTTGTTGAGCAGCGATGGTGGAGCTCGTCGCGAAATTAGTGTTAGGTTATATTCGCGAACACATACTTGCAGTCCTTCCAGGCTTCCACGGAAAACTGATGAAAATATGAAGCCAATATTTTACTTAACATAAATCACATAATATCCAACATGTATTTATGAGAGAGTTATCATTAAAGGAAGAAACGCGAAATTTATCTCCAAATCTAAGCTGTTATGAGAGAGAGAGAGAGAGAGAGAGAGAGACGGTACCACGGACAGACTTTTGACAACCAACTCCATTACACCTTTAATAGTAATAAATTAATATATAACCTATGAATAAATAAATGAGTAGGTAAGATAAAAAGAAGAAGAAGATGTGTGTGACAAGACAGACAGTCACGCACACAGACAGACAGAAAGACAGACAAAAACACAAACAACCTGACAGGAGACAAAAAAAACACGCATGTACAGAGATAAGAAATAACCTCGAGTACGGTGACCTGAAATAATAATAAGAACTCTGGTATGCAAAGGGGTTCTATTAAAATCGTACACCTGTTGCCCTTGAAAGCCTTAGGTGTGTGGTGGGGGTGAGAAAGGGAGAGGGAATGGTTAGGTGTGTGGGGGGGGGGGGGATGAGAAAGGGAGAGGAGGGAATGGTTAGGTATTGGACGGGGGGGGGGAGAGGGAGGAGTAACAGAAAAGGGTATGAAGAAAAGTAAGAGTATACCTGACATTATACTACTACATGGGGAGGCAAAAAACTGAGGACGAGAGAGAGAGAGAGAGAGAGAGTGTGTAGGAACGAAAAAGAAAGGAAAAGTAGTTGGAGTGTCGGGGTTAAGAGCAAAAAAAAGTAGAAACAAAACAGAGTGTACTCGTATCTAGTTTACCTGCAGGCTGTAGAGTGCGTGTCTTTAAGTGGGTAGGTAGGAAGGTCGAGGGAGGGATTGAGTGTAGGAAGGAGAAGGAAGGAAGAACAGAGGTCGTATATAGCGAGAAGGAAGGAAGAACAGAGGTCGTACATAGCGAGAAGGAAGGGGATCAGGCCACACTATAGCTCCTTTGCGGGTATCTCAAGGTCAAGTATGTGGTATGTGGTGTACACTCGTATGTGGGCTGCTAGGGGAAGGGAAGCGATGTCGTGTTAAGGAAGGCCACAAGAAAACTATACAGATACCATCACGTAATCTCACGCCCTTTCCCTTTCCTCGTAAGCCTCGCAATGATGGTGAAAAACTAACCGTCGTCCATCATGCGTTAAAATTCTATGGGGGAAAAAATAAATGAAAACACACCTAAGTAATGAGATCAAAGGGAAAAAGTAAGGAAAACGTGACTTCGGGGACAGATGGAGGTGTTGAAGGTCGAAGTGTTCATGAAGTAAGGGTGTTGTAATGCAGGACACTGATTTACGGGAACAAGTTTAAGGCGTGGTATGAAATTGTCTGATTACTGTACCATACGTGTACTACATAGAGAATGGGAGACACATATTTGTAGTGTGCCGTCAATAAAGAATGAGGTAAGAGTGACATCAGTGGCGTAGCTAAGAGTGGGGGGGGCGGAGGGGGCTGTTTGAAATCACCCCCCGGGCCCCCAAGAGAGAGGGGCCCCCAAATGTATCACTCAATCAGTGCTGATCTGCAGTGCTGAGAATAATTCAGCACTCAATCAGTGCTGAAAATAATTCGGAATAAAAAGGATTTATGGGCATTGAAAAAGTCTCAGAAAGTGTCAAAATGCACCAAAATATGTTAATTTTCCAAAACATTTCCCCGAAACCCCCCAGCTGGTTGCCTCCCCCCCCCCAAACACCTGCAAACTTTAGAGGGGGCCCCTCCAGGAAGTAAGCCCCCCGGGCCCCCAAATGTCTAGCTACGCCCCTGAGTGACATAATTGGAGTGTACAGAACGTGGCAGTGTCGGTAATGATAACGTTAGCCAGCCAGTGGCGTAGCTGTGTATCTATCAATGGGGGCCACAGCTGTGTATGGGGGGGCACTATGGCAAGCGGAGCTCAGAGGAATTCTGCCACATAGAAGGGACTAAGGGCATATCGTCAGTCACAGGTCCAAGCAGATTACGGCAGCCATGGCCAGTGGGGGGGGGGGGGGGCACCTGTTTTTTTTTAGATTATCATGGTAATGGGGAGGGGGGGGGCACGTGTCCCCTCGTAGTTCACCACTGGCTATAGCAGATTTGACGTTATAGAAGGTAGAAAGATAACGAGGCAACAGCCATTACTTTGCAGGGAGGACTAAACCTCAAATCACACGTAAGCTCTGCCTCTCTCATAGTAGAGCCGCCAGGAAACTTTGACTCGGGTGGCCAAGGCTGGACATAGATCTAGTGTGGGGTAGCCATGGCATAGCCCTTAAAATGAAATGGTTGAATTTTCATTAGACCTCTGACTCAAGATCTGGGGTGGCCAATAAGATTTTATGCCTAAATCCGCTACTCATTCCTCTCACTCTCTTCCACTCCCTCCCTACTTTCTCTCTCTACTTATCTTGCGTTGCAGAAATATGAAGAAAAGCAACACAATAAAGCGTTGTTTGGCCAATACTCACCCCTTCCTCCTCCCAGCTGCCTGCACACACGCCCTGCTTGATCGCTGGCGCGCCCTCCACTGCCGCTCTTACCGAATTACCCAAGGAAGTTAACACTGCTTCGAAACACTAAACCTTTCCCTTATTTCCTTCCCACCCCCTTACCTGTTGACCTTTGACCAATAATTCTTGACCTGTAACGTTATCTAAGTTTTCAATATTATTAAATGTGAGTTAGTAATAGTGTTGGTATAGTTTTGTAGTATTTTTTTAAAGCTTATATAGATAGGGTTCGTTAATGATTCGAACTCATTAACAGAGTCGCAGAGGATTGTGGGTAGGATATTTTTTTCCTTTTTATTTCTTTGCTACGTAGTTTGTGGGTCGTTTAAGGACTGGATTGCTTTGTTACTAAGCCAGTACACAATGCCTTAAGTTTCACACACGCCCCTATCACGGGTGGTAGCCTACATAATGATGCTGGTTATGGCGTGTAGAGATAATGTTTGTGCTGATAAGGGCGGGGAAGGAGAGGCGGTATCTATGGCAACGAGATAAAGAACAGACAAGTTCTTTACAATTTCTCGTTTGAAAATGGTTAATGAGTTCTAAGGAAAAAAACAACAGCAAAGATCCGGTATTTTTAAGGGTATGACAAGTTTATAAGGGAACATAAATGAGCACAAACTAAGGGTTGTCTATTTTCCTCCCCTTCACGACATTCAACTTTCCTTCAACATAAGTCTTGACATTTCATCCACTTCCCGTCCATCCATCCATCCATCACATTTTTTTCCCTTTGGTATATTAAATTTTGTTTAGTAGGGGAGAGCGGGGCAGGTTGCATCGAGGGTAGGTTGCATCATTGCCTCTAACTCGCATGTTATCACACGTACATCGTCTTACTACTACTACTACTACTACTGCTACTACTACTATAAACTACTACTACTACTACAACTACAGCAATAATAATAATAAAAAAAGTTAATGCGAGTTAGAGGCAATGATGCAACCTACCCTCGATGCAACCTGCCCCGCTCTCCCCTATTCTATGTAAAGGTATTCTTTGTATGGTAAAGTATTAGATTCATGCTATTTGCTGTCTTTGCTGTCTCATTTTATTAAGATGTTTTTTTTATGTAGCCTTCTAGAATGACGCCTTGTGCGCATAAAAAAAAAAAAAAAAAATCCCCACAACTTCCATCACACTGTCCACACCACATCGCCATACCGTCGACCTTCCTTGTTTCCTTTCAGATTTCCTTCACTCTTGCCCTTTCCTCCTCGCTTCCGGACACAGCCATTCGTTTCCTCCACACACTGGCACACAGACATGTCCTCTATACCTCCCTCACCCCACACACACAAAAATAAATAATCTATAATAATATAAGCGAAAGTGTGTCTGTCTGTCTGTCTGTCTGTCTGTCTGTCTGTGTGTGTGTGTGGTATAGGTTCCGCCCCCCGTGGCGCAAACACCTCATATGGCACATTTTTGGAATCAGGTTGACCAGGGGAAGGTCATAAGCCCACTTATGAGATGATCCGATCACTTTTTCTTCTTTTTTTTTTAGCAGCCTATTAGCGAGAATTGTGAAAACAAAAGTGGGTTGCGAGAATTGAGGAAGCCTTGATGTAGGGTGATGGGTAATGGGTGAGTGAATGGGTGGGGTGATGGGTAATGGGTGTGGGGTGATGGGTGAGTGAATGGGTGGGGGGTGATGGGTGAGGGAATAGGTGGGGGGTGATGGGTAATGGGTGAGTGAATGGGTGTGTGGTGATGGGTAATGGGTGAGTGAATGGGTGGGAGGTGATGGGTAATGGGTGAGTGAATGGGTGGGGGGTGGTGGGTAATGGGTGAGTGAATGGGTGAGGGGTGATGGGTGAGGGAATAGATGGGGGGTGATGGGTAATGGGTGAGTGAATGGGTGGGGGGTGATGGGTAATGGGTGAGTGAATGGGTGGGGGGTGATGGGTAATGGGTGAGTGAATGGGTGGGGGGAATACATACATTTCTACATCCATGATTTCAGGAAAGTTAGAAGGGGCTATCTGGAGAGTCCATGTTTGGTGGGCCGAAGGCCCACCAAACACAGGTGGTGGGCCGAAGGCCCACCAATAGCCCTCCGCAGGAGCTAGCCAAAAAGTCCGCCCGGAGGGCGGCTTTGCGGCTAGTAATAAATAAATATGAAAGAAAAAAAACGTATTTCCTTCTCTTCCGTTTCATGACATTTAGCCAACGTGATATCCCATGTTGAAACAGTGTGATATTTGATCATATTTCCTACTACTTGGACTGCAATCAAATAAATTTCTCCTACTACTAAATTAATAATACTTTTAATAACAATAATAACTATAATAATCGTAATAATAATGATAATAAAAACAGTCAAGGCTCCAAGTACCCCAAGGCGAATTAATCAAGATTATCATCCATAATTATCGTTCCTTGAAGATCTCTCACTTAGCAACGTGACTGGTCGAGTGAGGACGACTTTTTTCTTTCTTCCATCACTTTTTTCCTTACCGGCTGAGGGCAAACAACAACGAACTGGACACACACACACACACACACACACACACACACACACACACACACACACACACACACTGACATACACACACATTACCTATTGTTTCACCCACAATTTTCCAAGGCACGTGAAGCAGGAAGATGAAGAAAAAATGTACCCATTGAATCACTTGTTCAAACATTACAGGACGGGAAGGTTATCACATAAATACCAGAGGGCGAGCTTGCGTGATGTCCTCCAGGGGGTTACTGTGCTATATGCAGACCTGGGCACTAAATACATTGAATGTATTTAAATACTAAATACTAAATACATGGGATAAATGTATCTAAATACTAAATATCAAATACATTTTACGAATGTATTTAAATATTAAATACTAAATACATCAATTGTATTTAAATACATTTGTAAATAAATTTTAGATACACACAAATTTTAACATGTATTCAGTAATTCATGATTAATTTATATAAAATGCTTGATAAATGATAATTTGAGATTGATAGATTGATTTGATAGATTTTGCGTTTCCTTAGAAATGTTTTTAAATCTAAATTTCCTTAAAATAAGGAATTTTCATTGAAAGTGGAAATACTGGTTCACTGTAACATCAGGGTTGCCAGATAGTTGGGCGGGTTTATGGCCAAATTAACTGATAAAAAAGTATTTACATTCTTATAATATGAGTATTTAAATACAATGTATTTAAATACTTATTAAAGTATTTAAATACTGCATTTAAATACATGAAAACCAATGTATTTATAAATAAAATTCTAAATACACAAATGTATTTAAATACAAATGTATTTAAATACTGCCCAGCTCTGGCTATATGTAATACTAGCCGCAAAGCCGCCCTCCGGGCGGACTTTTTGGCTAGCTCCTGCGGAGGGCTATTGTTGGCCTTCGGCCCACCACCTGTGTTTGGTGGGCCGAAGGCCCACCAAACATGGACTCTCCAGATAGCCCCTTCTAACTTTCCTGAAATCATGGATGTAGAAATGTATGTATTCCCCCCACCCATTCACTCACCCATTACCCATCACCCCCCACCCATTCACTCACCCATTACCCATCACCCCCCACCCATTCACTCACCCATTACCCATCACCCCCCACCTATTCACTCACCCATTACCCATCACCCCCCACCCATTCACTCACCCATTACCCATCACCACACACCCATTCACTCACCCATTACCCATCACCCCCCACCCATTCACTCACCCATTACCCATCACCCCCCACCCATTCACTCACCCATTACCCATCACCACACACCCATTCACTCACCCATTACCCATCACCCCCTACCTATTCCCTCACCCATCACCCATCACCCCCCACCCATTCACTCAACCATCACCCCACACCCATTACCCATCACCCCACCCATTCACTCACCCATTACCCATCACTCTACATCAAGGCTTCCTCAATTCTCGCAACCCACTTTTGTTTTCACAATTCTCGCTAATAGGCTGCTAAAAAAAAAAAAAAAAAAAAATGTGATCGGATCATCTCATAAGTGGGCTTATGACCTTCCCCTGGTCAACCTGATTCCAAAAATGTGCCATATGAGGTGTTTGCGCCACGGGGGGCGGAACCTATACCACACACACACAGACAGACAGACAGACAGACAGACAGACAGACACACACACTTTCGCTTATATTATTATAGATGAGTATGTATTTTAACGAGACGAAAATTCCATTCTATCTTAAGGTCTAATGCTTAAAATGATGCCTATATTTACCTGATAATATGGTTAACTATGATAAAATACAGCTGAAATTTAGAAGAAGCGTTGTATTCCCTTCTGGCATCAAATATCAGTCAGTGAGCAGCAAGGGGTCACGATTTTTCACCTCGTTAAAAAAATAGACTATAGTTGTGACGCTGTCTGCTGCCACGGAGGACGCACGTAGGACAGACATGAGGGAAGGATAAATGATTGAGGATGAAAAGGAAAGAACAAGAGAAAAGTTGAAGGAGAATGGAATGAACGAAGAATAGAAAGCGCGTATCGGGTGAGGAAACAAGCGTAGAGCGCGGGGATGACTATACAGTGTGGAATAGTTTGAGTGACAATCGTAATTCATTCTAGGTAGAAAAAGAAAAACAAGTGTAGTCACCCCGCCAACCACGTCATCTTTACATGGAAATTCCTGATATGATTCCAACTTTTCTTATTAACCAGTCTAGTTTCTACACCTTTGCTTTGTTCCACCAGCTGATCATCAATAAACACGGAGCCACACGAACCAGTTTTTATATTCGAGTAATAATTATACGTATTTAATATATTGCATCCTTTTTTTTCCCTCTCGCTTAAGGAGTAGACTCAAGGCTCTTGTTTCCCTCCTTCAGGTTATCCTTAACTTTCTCCTGATGCCACCTGACGGGGTTCTTACGCTGGTCAGGGGAACACCCGCGTCACTCGGCCCTGAGCGAGGTTGCAGAGCGGGTGTTTATACTGTATTGCCCACGGCTGGTTGCCCACGCCCGCACATGTATCACTCGTGTACTGTAACTCCTTCACACACACACACACATACATACACACACACACACACACACACACACACCAAACACTAACACACACGAACAAGGACACATACAATACATACATGCACAAGGGGAACAAAAACTGGTGTGGCCACTGCTTGGAAAAGGGCGGGAGTACACACACACACACACACACACACACACACAACACACACACACACACACACACACACACACACACACACACACATGCACTCAATACACTTCTTACCTGGCAAAACGTCCATAAAAAGTCCCTTGTGTGTCAATTTGGGCAAGACAGACGGAGCAAAAGTCTTACAGATGACATTCATCTGGATGACGGATGACCAGAAAATCCACTAAACGAGAGAGAGAGAGAGAGAGAGAGAGAGAGAGAGAGAGAGAGAGAGAGAGAGAGAGAGAGAGAGAGAGAGAGAGACGTATGTACCAATAGCGAGGTTATTGTCGTTACTACGCCAGAATAAACTCAAGCAGCATCCAGTGGCGGGGTCGAACGCAATGACCCTGCACAAATCGCTACCACTGAGCCACCCTGGAACGAGGGCAAAGAGACTGGAATAGATGGATGGATGAAGTGTGCTGAGACGAAGGATGAGGTGGAAGGGTATCAAGAAGAGGATGGAATGAAGAATAAGCTGAACAGGGACGGAGGAAGAGAAGGAAGGGGGGAAAAAGATGAATGAAGTGAATAGGAGAGATAAAACAATACACGGGAAGGACTGAGGGAGGAGTCTTAAAAAAAAAAAAAAAAACGAAATCCACGCCAACACAGAAACCCACCCACGCCAGCCTCCAGGACCCATGCCGCCCACGCCCGCACTGAGACAGTCAATCAGCCCACCGCACGCCCGCCCCGCCCACCTCGACTCCATTCCCTGCGTTATGGATACGATGAAGACCAAGGTAAGATTACGGGTGTTTTGCGATGACCTCCTCTCGTAAGACCCTCGTAAGACCCTCGTAAGACCCTCGTAACACCCTGTAAGACCCTCGTAACACCCTGTAAGACCCTCGTAACACCCTCGTAAGACCCTCGTAAAACCCTGTAAGACTCTCGTAAGACCCTCGTAACACCCTGTAAGACCCTCGTAACACCCTCGTAAGACCCTCGTAAGACCCTGTAAGACCCTCGTAACACCCTCGTAAGACCCTCGTAACACCCTGTAAGACCCTCGTAACACCCTCGTAACACCCTCGTAAGACCCTCGTAACACACTCGTAAGACCCTCGTAACACCCTCATAAGACCCTCGTAAGACCCTCGTAACACCCTCGTACGACCCTCGTAACACCCTCGTAAGACCCTCGTAACACCCTCGTAAGACCCTCGTAACACCCTCGTAAGACCCTCGTAACACCCTCGTAACACCCTCGTAAGACCCTCGTAAGACCCTCGTAACACCCTCGTAATACACTCGTAACACACTCGTTAGTCGTAACACCCTCGTAACAACTGATAAGGGAAGCGACATGTGCGGGTGAGGAGGAGAAATACATAAGAATAGGAAATACATAGGAAGAATGAGGGGAAAGCGAGGGGAAAGACGAAGAGGATGGAACGTAAGGAGACTAAAACGACGGAAGAAGAGAAATACATAAGAATACATAGGAAGAACAGATACCAGGCTACCCATTGGTCTATAACGAGGGTATCTGCTGAACTACATGCTACTACCAAACTCCATGTAAGAGATCATAATATACAGTTGGAAAAGAATACCATGCGCCTAAAGAGGATAGGAACATGGAAATTACAGAGTGAAGAATGAGAGGAATTAAACAGTATGCTAAATATAACCACCGCTATAACACTAATTAATTTGAGGGATGACTCGCGAGGCAATATCAAAACTTTAAAGTATACGCGTCTTGTCTGTTTTCAAATGTGCTGGCTTCTACAACATTTTCTGGTAATTTGTTCCACCGATTGACCACATTGAGGAGGAGGATGAAAATGACAAAAGAATTACAAATAGCAACAGATCATTAGTCGACAGTGTTTCTCTACTGTACAAATAGCGTTGTCATGAAACTTCATAACTGTTTTCACGACTGGATCTTGAGTGCCGCTCATGCTTCACCTCGAGTAACAAGTGGATGATCTTAAGGCATGAAAATAGTGTCAGTAAATTAAGTTTTTTTCACACACCCCTGACGCCTAGAGCATCGCCCATCCAGAACTAAATTGATCCCTCCACCCTTTCTATATTCTCTTACTGTTTTCTTTATGGAGACTGGCAGCTAGCGGGCATTTTGGTTACTAGGAAGAAAACCCTTCTAATAAGTCTTGTGGTGTGTGCGTTCTGTATTTCTGTGTTTGTGTTCTTTTTAGTCTTGTACACCCCCCCCCCCTCTATGTAATCTCCCCCCTTCTATGTAATCTCCCCCCTTCTATGTAATCTCCCCCTTCTATGTATACTCCCCCTTCTATGTAATCTCCCCCCTTCTATGTAATCTGCCCCTTCTATGTAATCTCCCCCCCTTCTATGTAATCTCCCCCCTTCTATGTAATCTCCCCCCTTCTATGTAATCTCCCCCCTTCTATGTAATCTCCCCCCTTCTATGTAATCTCCCCCCTTCTATGTAATCTCCCCCCTTCTATGTAATCTGCCCCCTTCTATGTAATCTCCCCCCTTCTATGTAATCTCCCCCCTTCTATGTAATCTCCCCCCTTCTATGTAATCTCCCCCTTCTATGTAATCTCCCCCCCTTCTATGTAATCTCCCCCCTTCTATGTAATCTCCCCCCCCCTTCTATGTAATCCCTCCCTTTCTTTAATAAACTTGTAAACTTGCGTGTGTGGGTAATTGCTTCGAAACTTTATACACTTTTTACAGGGTGGTAAATGCCGTTCAGTGTGAGCTTCGAGTCAGTTCGAAGCTTCAAGGCCGAACTGACGACTTGGTTATCAGCTGGACAGTTCAATGAATCAAAGTGTTGTGAAAAATGACACCAGAGTCGATTAACTGATAATTATCTAAGAATTGAAAGACTGTCGGGAAAGGAATGAAGATTGAAAGAAGATAGAATGAAGAAAGGAAAGACTGAAAGGAACCGGCAGACATGAATAACTACATCAAGTGTTGACGTCAATGGAAGACAAAAAAGTAGCAGAGTGAATAAGTTTTTCTCTAAGGCAATATTTAGGCTTGGTGACCTTGGTGTCCCCCCCCCCCCCTTCCTCTTATTCCTAACCGTATACTCACTCAGCTCCAATCCGCTCCGCCCACTTTCCATCCGCCCTGCCCTGTCCCGCCCACGCCGCCCACACTCTCACGTGGAAGGACAACACCAAAAAAAGGGATATACATTATCACTTGACTGTCGACAGATTCTATTTTATTTTCACCACATACATACGTACACACACACTGGTACAATACATACACAAAATACATGACACTATATAGTTGTGAACGTTACAATAAACTCTGCAGATCAACATCAAGACATTCTGAGGTTATACAAATACTGATTTAGGAGTGATGAGAGACATTGTGAACAAAAAGAAGGGAGAGGCGAGAGGAAGGTGAGATGTGTTGCCACAGAGTCCAGACTGCGATGCCAGCGGGGCTACAGGACTCATCTTTGGCACGGCCCGGGGACTGCCTGGGCCTCCCCGGGGCTCCTGGAGGGCTTCTGCTGCTCTGCTCAGCGCTGCGTGGGCTTGTTCCTCGACACTTGGTTCCAGTGGTCAGCGTGGGCCCGGAAGTGGGCGGCCTTGGCGGCGATCACACTGGCCGTCTCCTCAACGTATCCCTTGAGGCCTGCGGGCACATCGTCAGCAAAGGGACCTGTCCAGCGCATTATCGGCTCCTCGGAGACCTTGAACAGAGGCACCTGAGAGTATGAAGTGCGCGGAGCGGGTGTGCGTGGTCGGGGAGCGGGTGTGCGTGGTCGGGGAGCGGGTGTGGGGGCTCGAGGAGCGGGTGTGGGTGCCACGCGAGGAGTATGTGTCGGGCGAGCAGTTCTGGGTGTTGCTGGCCGAGCACGGTGTGGACGGCGGGCTTGGCACCATGTCCAGCCAAGTGTCCAGCCATGTGCCCGGGCGTGTGTGTCGCGCCGTGGAAGATGTTGGGGCCGGGCACAAACTGCTGATTACTACCCAGATTGGCCGAGAAGGAGAAGTCGTTGAAGGTTGGAGGGTTGATGGGCCGAGAACCTGGCGTCAAGGGGTCCTGCGCGGGGTCGCGGCGGTAGATGTGGATGTCGGGTGCCAGCGCCGCCAGCCTGGCCAGGCGGTTGTACTCGATGATGAAAGCATTGCGCGCCGCCTCCACTTCCGGGGTGTCGCGAGGTAAAACTTGGGCGATGGCCATGCCCAGTACTGCACTCACGATCACCTGCAACACCCGACACTGTACACCTCAGCCACACACACACACACACACATACACACACACACACACACACACACACACCCACACACATACACGCACACACACACACACACACAAACACTGCTTCCGTACATAAACCGCGAACCCTACACCTCTGCCAACCAAGCCGCAGCCTGCGGTTACCCTTTGTCGCCGCGTGACCCCCACCACAACCTTCCTGCCAACCACACGCCGCGCCACCACGCCCATCACCGCCCCGGCCCATGACGCAGCCCACTCATTCACACATGTACTATGAATCCACAACAACAAACAACACCAAAAACCATTACAACCCAATTTGTATCAAGAGTCTGGTAACTCTGCGCTGTACTCACTCATGCGTTACATTATTGAAGAAAAACAGTGAAACAATCTCAAGGCATACAGAAACCCCATTGTACAACTATGCATACAGTCACCCGTCACACACTCCCCTTCACACTCACACACACACGCACACACACACACGCGTCCCTTCGCCCGCCGCAGCAATACTCACTAGGGAGCGCATCTTGTCGTTGTGTGGTGCCCGCTTGTCGCAAAGTAATGCCTAAGAACTGGCTGCCTGTTCTTATATACAGGCGGGACCGGGCGACCTTGCTGGTGGATGGGCCTGCGAGGCGAGGGCTGCACCGGGAGCGAGGTGACGCGCGGTGCCTCCCTCGGCGACGTCCAACACCACGTTCCTTAACCTCGTATTTCCCAAGGCCAAGGAAAAGATACTTAAAGACGAAGAGCTATGTCACATTAACCCCTTGAGGCCCAGATCTTTCCTAAGGTATAAAAAATTGTCTGTCGTTAGCCATAAAATTACGAAAGGTAACTGAATATACCAAATTAGTTAGTGGACTTGCTTATATTCACTAAAAATCGTCTAATGATAGGGAAATTACAATGGAAATTACGTTCTGGGCCTCAAGGGGTTAAAGAGAAGAGCCATAGCAAGCGCCTCCTCTACTCATATATAACACCGGTAAAGTTCTCTGTATCCTTCACTTCCTAATTGCGCCTCCTTACTAAAGTACTTATGCTTTACGCCAAGACCAAGGAAAAGAGATTCCCTTAAGAAAAGAGATCTATTCCCTTAGCCTTGGTATTTCCTGTGTGATTTGTGTGCACGAGGCAGGAACGCGGTGAGGAGAAGGGCCCCGGGGTGTCAGCTTGTCTTTGAGGTGCTACACGAGGACCAGTGGCTATGGGGAACCGCCTCGAGATCAGTTTTGCATCAAGCGTTGAGTCTTCCTGTCGGGGAGTTTTGGGGCGGGGCAGGGCGGGGCATCTCCGTACACACGCAGTCGGCATTCAAGATGAGCCGCGTCCTGCCCTCCGTCTGGGCATCATGAGGAAGGATCGAGGGCATCGCAGCCTCGCTCTGTCCTTCCCCATCACTTCATACGCTTCCCACATCATTCATCACACACACACACACACACTCACACACACACACACACAGTGACACACACACACATACACACACACACGCCCGCGCACACACACACACACAAGCACCAAGGAAGCAAATTGAAAATGTAAATATGGAGACTGGGCCATACGAGTGTAGCTCAGGCCCTGTAAAATACAACTAGATGAATACACACACACACACACACACACACACACACACACACACACACACACTCACTCACGGGTACTCCGTGGTGTAGGGGAAGCACGCTCGGTTCACAACCGAGAAGTCCCGGGTTCGATCCCCGGGCGGAGCGGAAACAGATGGGCTGTTTCCTTAAAACCCGAGCCCCTGTCCACCCAGCAGTGAATGGGTACCGGGTGTTAGCCGGGGTTTGTGACCTGCTCTCCGGGGTGCTGGCTTCGGCCAACACTAAGCACTAAGGATGAATGATAAAAAAAATGTTGATATGGAGACGGGGCCATACGAGCGTTGCTCTGGCCCAGTAAAATACAACTAGATGAATACAACTAGATGAATACACACACACACACACACACACATATTTTGTATAAATGTACGAATATGCTATTTTCTCGCTTGTTTAATAATAAATATGTTTTTGCTTTACGCCAAATGATAGCCCTTGATCTACTTCATATTTACTTCTCCATACCTCTTGCACCTATCTGCCATAGTTCTTTTAGTTATTGTAAAAAACGTGATTTTCAAAAAAATTTAAGGCCCTTGTAAAATTTGCCAAAAAATTTGAAAATACATTTGCTTGAAAATTTGTTCCTAGCAGTTATCGGGCATGCTGAACACGAATCTGGAGTCAGTTTTCAGTTAAAATGATTAGAAGTCCCTATTTCAGCCAATTCACAATGACATAATACTTCCAGATAGTTCTTAAAATCACAAATTAGACAAAACTTACTACAAGAGATAAAAATATGATAGAAATTGCTAGATTAATCATTACTTCAATACAATGATCAGTATAGTATCAGTATATTAGTAACAGTATTACTATTAGTAGTATTAGTATTAGTAATGGCAACACTACATCAGCTTCTACTATCAATGCCTTACTTCTGCCTTCAAGCATTTCTACCTTGACTAACACTCTCTCTCTCTCTCTCTCTCTCTCTCTCTCTCTCTCTCTCTCTCTCTCTCTCTCTCTCTCTCTCTCTCTCAATGCTTGTTTGTATCTATAGACTCATCAGCCTACAATACACACCGAATAAACCATCACACCGATACACACTTAACCCCTTCACGCCCAGATCTTTCCTTGGCCATAAAAAAAAAAAAAAAAAGTGTTGTCGAGCCATAAAATTACGAAAACTAACTTAATATACCAAAATAGTTAGTCGACAAGGATACTAAACAGGTCATATCTATAAAATATTGCTTATAGTCACTAAAAATCGTCTAATGGTAGCCAAATTACTATGGAAATTACGTTCTGGGTCTCAAGGCGTTAATACCACACACTACTGATACACGCCATGTATTGCGTTCAAGGCCAACTCTAAGTGATATAACAACAACTTTCCATCACGCTTCCTTCACACCGGGTTTTGCATCACCGATCGGAGTTATTTACAGTTTTTCCTCTTCAACCTTCACACCACTCACACATTTCTTACAGGTTAAAAACAGAGATAAAAGGTTTCGGTGTATTACAGGATCGAAGGCATGAGAGAGAGAGAGAGAGAGAGAGAGAGAGAGAGAGAGAGAGAGAGAGAGAGAGAGAAGAGAAGAGAGAGAGAGAGAGAGAGGAGAGAGAGAGAGAGAGAGAGAGAGAGAGAGAGAGAGAGAGAGAGAGAGAGAGAGGAGAGAGAGAGAGCGAGAGAGAGAGAGAGAGAGAGAGAGAGAGAGAGAGAGAGAGAAGAGAGAGAGAGAGAGAGAGAGAGAGAGAGAGAGAGAGAGAGAGAGAGAGAGAGAGAGAAGAGAGAGAGAGAGAGAGAGAGAGAGAGAGAGAGAGAGAGAGAGAGAGAATTTATAAATAACGATAAACTACAATAATATAGCAATAATAATAAGATGGTAAGAGACGACGGTAATAATGTAATAATAATAATAATAATAATAATAGACGATAAGATTAATACTAATAAGAGACGACGGTACTACTTTTCCAGGTCTCCTCCTCCACACTGTGCCTACACCTACACTACATCATCACTTCCTCTAATACCAGTAGTAAGTGTAAAGTAAAGTAGTAAGAGTAATAAAAGAGTAATAAAAGAGTAGAGTAGTAAGAGTAAAGTAAGAGTAAAGTAGTAAGAGTAATAAAGGAGTAATAAAAGAGTAGAGTAGTAAGAGTAAAGTAAGAGTAAAGTAGTAAGAGTAATAAAAGAGTAGAGTAGTAAGAGTAAAGTAGTAAGAGTAAAGTAAGAGTAAAGTAGTAAGTGTAATAATAACAACCAGCCTCGTCTGGATCTAAATGTTTGTTACTGCTTTTAATACTTCTGTTGTGATCCTATACCACCTCCTCTTCCTCCTTCCTCTCTTCCTAAGCATGAAGCTATATATATAATATATTTTTTTTTTTTATATTCTTTTACATGTTGCCTATAGCGCCTGTAGGCAGTGGTGACCCAGAGCTCGGATGATACGCTCTGGAGGTTCACTTGAGGGCTGCTGTGATGGTTGGCCCTCGCCCATGGTGGCGCAGGCAGGATTCTTATAGTGACGCCTGTGATTAGAGGCTCATGCCGCCCCCCTGTGTCCTCCGATGCACTCGCAATCGAAGGTAGAGTTGATGGGCAGGGCATGTGGGTGTTCTTAGGTCACTCGACGGTGCAGAAAGGTTTTGGGTTTCTTCGGGGATCGAACTCGGGTCACCGAGAACGCCAGTCTGAGACGCTAACCACTCCGCTACCGCCTCCCCATATAGATCAACCACACAATATTTGCCTCCGCCTGCCTGGCCCTCCTTCTCCCTCCACCCAGAGTACCAGAGACAGAGGTTCTTAGTTACTTTGCCTCCACCCTCCACCCTCTGCAGGCAACAAATGTGCAGTTATTTTATCTTTATCGGAATTATCCAGTTTATGGTGAAGTGAGGGGGCGGCGAACAGCACGTCGTTTTTTTTCACTTTTCTGAAGACCGGATTCAGTAAACTCTGTGCGTTTTTTGTTTTTCCTGTCTGTCTGTCTGTCTGTCTGTTTGTCACACACACACATACACATACACACACACACACACACACACACACACACACACACACACACTGAGGGTACTCCGTAGTGTAGGGGAAGCACGCTCGATTCACAACCGAGAAGTCCCGGGTTCGATCCCCGGGCGGAGCGGAAACATATGGGCTGTTTCCTTAAAACCCGAGTCCCTGTCCACCCAGCAGTGAATGGGGACCGGGTGTTAGCCGGGGTTTGTGACCTGCTCTCCAGGGTGCTGGCTTCGGCCAAAACTAAGCACTAAGGATGAATGATAAAAATATGTTGATATGGAGACGGGGCCATACGAGCGTTGCTCAGGCCCTGTAAAATACAACTAGATGACAACTAGATGAGATGACACACACACACATCCTAAACCGCCACGATGGTCAAGTTGATAGCGCGCTGGCCTGCCATTCTGTGGTAGCCGGTTCGAATCCTCACTGCTCACGGGGAATATTCACTGACAAATTCGGGCGGTTACTGTCCCCCTTGAGCAAGGGGATGGGGGTGTGTAGAGTGTGAGGTCTCAGCATTACCCAAAGATCGGTAATAATGAGCTCCAAGCTCGTAAAGGGAAGGTGAAACTGGCGATCGCGAGTCCGACTCGCGTGGACAAGACCTGGGTGGGTGAATAACACACACACACACACACATTAGAAAATAAAGCTACATATTGCAACACATACATGCATGGCAAGACAGACAGACAGACAGACGACCACCGGAAATCCGCGATCAAGGACATAAAAGACGCCAAGAGAAAGTGAAAGAAAAAAATATAATAAAGAGAAGAATCTGGTTCCCTAACTGTCCCACCTTCACTTTCCTTGGTCCGGGATGCCTCTGTTACATCTTCCCTCCATCCCTCCTTACATCTTCTCTCTATCCCTCCTTACATCTTCTGTCTATCCCTCCTTACATCCATCTTTCAATCTTCTCTCCAAACCTCCTTCTTCCATTCATCCTTCCATATTATCTCCATCCCTCCAGCCCTCCTTCCCTCCTTCCATCTTCCCTCCATTCCTCCTTCTATCTTCTACCCCTCCTTTCATCATCCAACGAGGAAGGACAAGGAATGAAAGGAAGGATAAAAAAAATGACGGAGTGTTCTCTCTCTCTCTCTCTCCTCTCTCTCTCTCTCTCTCTCTCTTCTCTCTCTCTCTCTCTCTCTCTCTCTCTCTCTCTCTCTCTCTCTCCATAGTAAACACAAAGCACCTTCGAGTGTTGACTGTCCTTGTTTCTTATATATATTTGTCGTCCTTCCACGGAGAGGCAGAGCAGACATACCTAACCTTTACGCGCCGCTCCTGACGAGGGTCCGTGACAGTGGTGCGTGGCTAGTGGGTACGGAGGGCGCCACGCTTACAGCAACCTCATTGAAGGAATATGGAAGGATGAATGAAGGGATGGAGGGAAGATGGAAGGAGGGATGGAGATAATCAGAGAAGATGGAAAGAGGCATGGAAGGAGGAATGGAGGGAAGAGGGAAGGAGGGAAGGAGGGAAGATAAGAAGAGGGAGAGAGAGAAAATTGAAAGATGGATGGATGGAGGGATGGAGGGCGCCACGCTTACTGTATGAAGGCAGTGATGACCAGGGTTCGAAGATGAGAGGGTTGTGGATGATGATGATGATGATGATGATGCATGGAGTATTATTAGGTTAGGTTAGGTTAGGTATATATGTGTGTGTGGGTGTAGCGTGTGGATGCAAGGGCTTTTGTGGATAATAGGTGTGGATTGAGAGAGTGGTGGATGAGGCATGGAGATATACATGTGTGTGGATATAGCGTGTGGATGAAAGGAATTTTGTGGATGATAGGTGTGGATTGAAAGGGATGTGGATGAGGCAAGGAGTATATATGTGTGTGTGTGTGGGTGTAGTGTGTGGATGAAAGGCATTTTGTGGATGATAGGTGTGGATTGAGAGGATTGTGTGTGGTCTTTTGTATTCCTTATATCAATACTCTTAGGGGAAGGGGAAGCAGGGCAGGGAAGGGGAGGAGGGGAGGGGGGGGGGTGGAAGGGGAGGAGTGGAGGGGAGTTTTTTTTATTAGTAGCGACCCTTGAAGAAAAAGTAGCCGTGTTTTGAAGGTATTTAGGAGGGTAAGAAGTGTCTGTCACCCATCTCACACACCTGACTTTCATTTTCATTATTTTTTTCTATCTCTGTGGTGGTCAATAACGACCCTGAATAACGTACTAAAAATTAAGCGATTATCTTTTTTTTCAATACGCTATCCTTCTTTTCCTCATTACAATCTTCTACTTATTTCAGTAGTCTCTTATTCTCTTCCTCATCTAATCTTCTTTCACTCTAGAATACTCATCATGACGGCCATTCAAGTCATCATTCATTCATAATTATGACTCGGTGTTCTTCCAAGTCATTTGCCAAACATTGACCGATGATTTGTGTTTCTTCTCCCGGTGAAGATTGTGTTGATATTGATCACTTCACCTCACTTCACTTCTCTTCCCGCCTTCCCCTGCCACTGACTAGGGAAGAAGCAACCTTTGGGCCTTCACTGCATCAGAGGCGTAGGTATAGAGGGTCCTGCAGTGCTTCTAAGGCTCGCTTCTTCTGTTGCTTCGACGCATCAAAAACAGATACATTAATAAATAATTACATAAATAGACAAAAATAAATAAATTATAAAGTAAGCTTTTTCAGTGGTTCAAAAAATGTGTACTAATGCAAGAGTTAATCAGTATCTACACTCTTTCATTCCTTTCACTGGTAAACTCTGGAACTCTCTTCCTCTGTTTCTGTTTTTCCATCTTCCTACGACTGAAATATTTTTACGAGAGGAGTGACAAGACACCTCCAGAACTAAATTGATCCACCCCCCTTTGTTCTACTCTCCTTTTTTCTTTATAGGGGCTGGCAGATACCGGGCTTTTTAATACTTTTTTTTTGCCCTTGGCTAGCCTCTCATGATGGTAAAAAAAAGACGGGAAGGAGACGTTGAGTGCCAAGGCCAGAGTCACGAGGGACTTTGTTACGTAATGAAATGTGAGGAAGGAGGTAATTAACGGGGCACACGGTGCGGTGGCGACAGGCGAGACACAAAGGCAGGAAGGAACGTTCGTATACACTTACAAAACAGAATGACTAAGTAAATGAAGAAGAAGAAAAAGAAGAAGAAAGAAGAAGAGGAAGAAAGAAGAGGATGAAGAAGAGGATGAAGAAGAAGAAGAAGTAGAAAAAGACGAAGAAGAAGAGGAAGAGGAGGAAGAAGATGAAGGAGAAAAGGTAAAATTATCAATAATATCTGTGCCCTGTGACCACATAGCTGCCACGGCCACCAGAAGGAACGTACGGACAAACACGGACACACAGAAAAGAGAATACAGATGCAAATGGATAGATGAATAAAATAAATGAATTCATAGGTGTAAAGAGATAAGTATGAATGAGATATGTGAATAATGTAATAATGTGAATATTTGTAGTATTCAATATATGACTTGTATTGTAGCAAGGAGGAGGAAGAGGAGGAGGAAGAATAATTAGAAGATGATGAAAAAGAAGAAAATTCGTAAATTTGTTAACATTATTTCAACCTAGAAAAAAAAAGTGAGAATATATCCGAGAGAGAGAGAGAGAGAGAGAGAGAGAGAGAGAGAGAGAGAGAGAGAGAGAGAGAGAGAGAGAGAGAGAGAGAGAGAGAGAGAGAGAGAGAGAGAGAGAAGAGAGAGAGAGAGAGAGAGAGAGAGAGAGAGAGAGAGAGAGAGAGAGAGAGAGAGATAAGATAATATACTTTGATCCTATCTAGACACTTTGCAAGTACCAACTACAAGATTATTGACTATACAAAGCGCCACCACGCCGGGACGAACCTGGTGGACTCGAACCGCCGACCGAATGCAGGGACTCTGCACGCGAGCTCACGGCTCTACCAACCCTGCCACCCTGCCTGGGAGAGAGAGAGAGAGAGAGAGAGAGAGAGAGAGAGAGAGAGAGAGAGAGAGAGAGAGAGAGAGAGGAGGAAAAGAGATGTAAAATCTTTGATCCTATCTGACGACCAAGTACTCAACGGACAAATTGTATACACAAGCCCACCCTTCCTAGACTTCACTGGTGGGCACATTCCGACACCCTGACCAAATTCAGGGATCTGTAAACGCACTACTTCTTCAACCCTACCCTGCCTACAGCAACAATAGACATAAGTAGCCAGATCACAGCCACAACATGGAGCCAGTCAACAAAGCCAGCCATGCCCATCTCTTCCCTACCCTTACCACATCTAAACCCCGCCACCACCATCGTATACACAAGGCCACACCCTTCTCTAGCCTTCACTGTGGGGCCACATTCCTTGCCACACCCTTGGGACCAACAACTCAGAGATCCCAAAATAAATTTGCCATCTACTACGTCATCCCTCTGTCGCCATACAACCACAATGCCACTATCACCCTTTTAGCCACATCACAGCCACATCCCCTTGGTACGCCAGTCAACAAGCCAGCCATGCCCATCTATACCACACCTTTTAGCCACATCTACCACATCACAGCCACATCCCCTTGGTACGCTAGTCAACAAGTCAGCCATGCCCATCTATACCACACCTTACCACATCTTGAAGACACTCGCCACACCACCACACAGCCACAGCCCTTGGTACGTATATACGCTAGCCACATCATGACCTCTGATGAAACATATAAGGCAAGGTATAGAGCAATCTTACCTTTGTTCCTGAGACGGCACGTACAACCTGGCGTACCACCTGGCTGGACACTCACGCCCTCACCACCTGCTCCTTCCGATGGCGTGTCTTCAGGTGGTGGTGCGAACAAGTCTTGACGCGTTATGGTACCTGAAGGGGTTAGAGAAAAATAGAAGACGTGAGAAAGGAAAGGTAACTTGTATTTAGGACAGGTTTTTTGAAAAGGGGGAGAGTTTTTAATGTTTTGGGGTGGTTGTAATTTTAGGGATGAATTTTTAATTTTGGTGAAGTTTAAAAATATAAAGATTTATTTGGGAGGAGGAAAGGGGAGGAAAAAAAAAAAAAAAAGAATACACCAAGGAAAACCAAGGAAAAATACAGAAAGAAAAAGGGGGAAAAAAAAAAGAAAAGGGACAGGAGGAGGGGAAAGAAAAAAGGATTCGCAAAGGAGACAACGATGACTAAGAAAAACCAGAAAAAAAGATAAGAACCGAGAAAAGCCGGAAACGAGTAAGATTTTGGGGGAGGAGGGGGGGAGGAGGAGGATGAGAGGGAGGAGGAGGGGGGAAAAGGGGGGGAGGAGGGAGGGGAAGGGAGGAAGAAGCCCGGCGGCCCCCTTTAGAAACCTCGTTTGGGGCGAAAATTTTAGACCCCGGTCCTGGGCTCTTTCCCTGTGGTTTTTGTGTGTGTGTGTGTGTGTTGTGTGTGTGTGTGGTGTGGGGTGTGTGTGTTTTGTGTGTGTGGGGGTGTGTGTTTGGGGTTTTGTGGGTTGCGTGTGTGTGTGGGGGTGGTGTGTGGGTGTGTTGTTGAGTGTTGTGTGGGGTTGTGTGTTGTGCCGTGTTGTTTGTTTGTGTTTGTGTTTGGTGTTGTGTGGGTGGGTGTGTGTGTGGTTGTGGTGTTTTGTGTGGTGTGTGTGTGGTGTGTGTTTGGTGGTGTTTGTGTGTGTTGGGGTGGGGGTGTGGTTGTTGTGTGGTGTGTTTGTGGGGGGGTGTTGTGTTTTGGGGGGTGGGTTATTTCCCCAAAACTTTGTAAAACCCCCGGTGCCGACCCTTTAAAAAATTCAAAAAAAACCAAAAAGGGGTAGTGGGAAAAAAAAAATTTGGGTGGTTGGGTTTTTTCCAAAAAAAAAAACATCACCTTATTTTTAAAGGGTTTAAAAACTAAAAAAAAACAAAAAACCTAAGAAAAATTAACAAAGTGACGTAAAAGAAAATTTGGAAAAAAACCCCAAAAACAAACGAAAAAAAGTAAAAAAAAAAAAAAAAAAACAGTTAATTAAATAAAAAAAATCCAAAAAAAAAAGAAAAAAAAAAAATCCCTCCTCCCCTCTTTTTTCCCCCTCCCCCTTTAAAAAATTTTTCCCCCCAAACTGGTTTTTTTTAAAAGGAAAAAAATTAACCTTTATTTTTTACCCCCCCCAACTACCTTTTTTCTTCTTCGCCACGTCGACACCCACCTTCCACGTCATGTTAATGGAAACTAATGATGGAGGGAGGTGAGTCATGGAGGTATGGAGGAGGAAGATCAAAGGAAACACGGGGGAAAATTGGGAACCGTTATTCTTTTTCCAAAAAAACTTGAACTATCGAATTTCTGACGTAATGGTTATTTTTTGCTTTTGATTATATTTCTTTTTGGATTAAGTTTACTTTTACTCTCTCTCTCTCTCTCTTGACCTATCTCTAATTTTTTGAGTAAGGGTTTAAAGTTTTTTTTCTTGTTAAATATTTTTTTTGGATATTTTACAGCCCTCTCCTCTCCCCTCTCTCCTCTCTCCCCCCTCCTCTCTTCCTCTCTCTCTTTCTTTCTCTCTCTTTTTCTCTTCTCTCTCTCTCTCTCTCTCTTTTCCTTCTCCTCTCTCTTCTCTCTTCTTTCTCTCTCTTTTCCCCTCCTCTCTCCCCTTCGTTCTGTTGTCACTCGCGTCAGTCCTGCGGTCGTAATCCGAGGCGAAGGAAGAGTGAGGTGCGATCGGGTGTCCTCGGGTTGCAAGCTCATCCATGGCTCAAGATCGCGACCTTGAAGCACGTCTCTGAGCGCTTCTCCGCCATTAATTATGTGCCAGGATGGGTTAAGAAGATCTACAGTCGTATTAATGTAGCTTATTATCTCGCCTGTGTCATCATTAAGTGTTTTATGTGTGTTTTTTAAGAGTTTTTTGTATCTTATATGCCATCTTACTCGCATTTTGGTTTGTTTCTTTGGCTAGCTATCTGCCCACACTTCTTTGCGTCTGTATAGGTGTGCGTGCGTTCATATAAGAGTATTTCTCTCTCTCTCTCTCTCTCTCTCTCTTTCCGGACATGCCTACCACTACCCATATCCACCTCTAACCTCCCTCTCATTACCACCATCCACCTGTCAACCCCTCCACCCTCAACCCCCCCTCTCACCCTCACCCCCTATCACACTACCTCAAGGTCGCACGTCACCACCTTATGCAGCTCCTATGTCACTCTCTTAACCACCTTCTCACACCCTTCCCTAATAAACCAGTTTCTCCTTCCTTGCCCTTCTCTCTACCTGCCCAAGCACCTGTGTGGAGTGAATCTCGTCTCATCTTCTCACGTCATCCTCTAAAACGCCTCTCTACTCACCACGACCTTGAACGCGGGACCACGCCCTTACTATATCCTGCAACCCCCCCCTTGAGGACTGAGGACTGGGGCAACAGGGAGACGGAAAGCACGATATGAATAGAAAAATTAAGTTTGTAATAACCTGTTTTAGCTTCCGGAATTTCTAAGTTCTTGCCGTCTGTGTCGTCATAAGATTGATGCTCGAGAGGGATAGACGCGATTATGGTCTGTATTATGTCTCTTTATAAGGGTGTGTGAGTCTCCAAAAGGTGTTAAGGATTCAAGGTTCTGATACAGTTTCCTTATTTTCGTCTTCTGGGGATTTTCAGAGCATGATCCGTTTTTATTTATATTTCTTCTTCTTCTTCTCTTTATCTGACCTCCTCCTCCTCCTCCTCCTCCTCCTCCTCCTCCTCCAGTATTTCCGAACATTTTAAATTGTTACTAAATATATCTTAACTTAACAGGTTTTCTTCCTACCTCTGCCCTCCTCCTAATTTTTGTTGTTGTTTCATCATGACCATCTCCCTCCTCCTTCTCTCTTCTTCCTTTCATGGTCGTGATGGGCGGAGAAACAAGGGCGTCGAGGAACCAGCTGGTGGGCGGCGGAACGAAACACACCAACACACACACTAACAGACACAGTAACAGCAGAGCTGGGCACTAAATACATTGCATGTATTTAAATACTAAATACTAAATACATGGGAGAAATGTATCTAAATACCAAATACTAAATACATTTTACGAATATATCTAAATATTTAAATAATCAATTGATTTAATACTTTGTAACATACATTTTAAATACACACAAATTTTAACATGTATTCAGTAATTCATGATTGACAATATAAAATGCTTGATAAATGATAAAGGATACTTTTCTATTGTATATTTAATTAAATTATTAATTAACTTGAGTAATTGAGATTATTAATTGAGATTATTGAGTAATTGACCGATAAGAGTATTTACATTTTTATATTATGAGTATTTAAATACATTGTATTTAAATACTCATTAAGTATTTAAATACGTGAAAACCTATGTATTTATAAATACAGTTCTAAATACACAAATGTATTTAAATACGTATTTAAATACAAATATATTTAAATACTGCCCAGCTCTGACTAACAGACACACCAACAGACAGACTGACACACGGAAAGACAGAGACACGGACGGACAAGAGAAAGATAAGAAAAAACGGACGGTAATGAAGGAGGAGGAGGAGGAGGAGGAAGAAGAAGAAGAAGCTGCGAGGCCAAGGACAGGAACGCCGTGACGGAGGGAGGCAAGAGTGGTCGTCCTCGCCGCCTCTTCCTCAAGCTGTTCCTCATCCCTGTGTAGACCCCAAGGAGCGGCCCTGAACCCCCTGCCCTGCTGCCTCCGCCCTTCCCTTGCTCTTACCAACGATGCCCAGGGATGTTTTAGAGGAATTACTGCCACCATGACGCCCTTGGATCACTAAATAAGGTAAGAGGTAGAGAGGATGGTGATAGTTGGACGAGTATAAATGAGAAACATGAATTTTTGCTCCTCCTTTTCTACCAACTACTATTACTACTACTACTACTACTACTACTATTACTACTATTACTACTACTACTACTACTACTACTACTACTACTACTACTACTACTACTATTACTACTACTACTACTACTACTACTACTACTACTACTATTACTACTACTACTACTACTACCACTACTACTACGACTACTATTACTACTACTACTACTACTACTACTACTACTACTACTACTACTACTACTACTACTACTACTACTACTACTACTATTACTACTACTACTGAATTACTGACGCTATGATGCCCGATGAACGCCAAATAAGGTAAGAGGTGATGAGGATGACGCTATTTATTAAGTATAACTGAAAAACACGAAGATTTATCACTCTGTCTACTTTTCTATTTATAATGATGATGATAAAAATGATAACATAATATCAGCCAATGCCTCTTTCCTACTTTATGATTTTTTGCAGTCTCTCCTCTTCTGACTAACTTCTTTTTCTATTATATATTTCCTCCTGAACCATGTCACCCCCTTCCTCTCAGCGCCATTCCATTTTCTTCCCTTTTCCACAGTACGTAGGGGAGAGCGGGGCAGTTTCATCGAGGTATGTGCATCATTGACCTCTGAACTCCGCATGTTATCACACGTACATCGTTCTTACTACTAACTACTACTACTACTCCTACTACTACTACTACTACTACTACTACTTACTATTACTACTACTACTACATACTACTCCTATAAACTACTACTACTACTACTACTTATTACCTACTACTACTACTACTACTACATGCTATTCTACTACTACTACTTACTACTACTACTACTCTACTATTACTACTACTAACTATTACTACTACACTACTACTACTACTACTAACTACTACTACTATATATACTACTATGACTACTACAGTACTATACTACTACTACTACTACTACCTACTACTACTACTATTACTACTACTACTAAACACTACTATTACTACTACTACTACCACTACTACTATTACTCTAACTACTACTACTAACTCACTCTTACTACTACTACTACTCTACTATTACTACTACTACTCCTACTACTAACTACTACTATGCTACTAACTACTATTAAGACTACTACAACTACTACTCTACTACTACTACTAATACTACTACTACTACCTATAAACTACTACAACTACAACAATAATATATAAAAAAAAGTTAATGGCGAGTTAGAGGCATGATGCAGCAAACCTGCCCGGCTCTCCCCTACTATCAATCTCCTACCTTTCTTTCTTCCCTCCCTTCTTCCTCCTCCTCCTTCATTTAACTGTCCTTTCCTTAACGGGGTTCTCCAATCTTACTTCAAAACAATTATTTATCCATTCCCCTCCCCCTTTCGTGTTCCCTTCCCTCATTCTGCCTCCTCCGCCTCCTCCTCCTCCATCCTCCTCCTCCTCCTCCCTCCTCCTCTCTCCTCCTCCTCCTCCTCCTCCTCTCCCTCCTCCTTCTTCCTTCCTTCCTTCCTCCTCCTCCTCCTCCTCCTTCCTCCTCCTCCTCATCCTCCTCCTCCTCCTCCTCCTCCTCCTCCTCCTCCTCTCCTCCTCCTCCCTCCTCCTCCTCCTCCCTCCTCCTCCTTCCTTCCTCCTCCTCCTCCATTCTCCTTCTCCTCCTCCTCCTCCTCCTACTCCTCCTCGCCCTCCTCCTCCTCCTCCTCCTCCTTCCTTCCTTCACAATCCTCCCCTCCTCCTCCTCTCCTCCTCGTCCTCCTCGTCCTCCTCCCCTCCTCGCTCTCCTCCTCCTCCTCTCCTCCTTCCTTCTTACATCCCGCCTCCTCCTCCTTCTTCCTTCCTTCCATCCCTCCTCCTCCTCCTCCTCCTCCTCCTCCTCCTTCTCCTCCTCCTCCCCTCCTCCTCCTCCTTCCTCCTCCTCCTCCATTCCTTCCTTCACAATCCTCCTCCTCCTCCTCCTTCCTCCTCCTCACCTCCTTCCTCTTCCTTCCTCCCTTCCTTACTTTTCTCCTCCCCTCCTCCTCCTCCTTCTCCCCCTCCTTCCTCAGCCTCCTCCCTCCTCCTCCTCCTCCTCCTCCTTTCCTTCCTTTCACATCCTCCTCCCCCCTCCCCCCTCCTCCTCCTCCTCCTACTCCTCCTCCTCCCTCCCTTCTTCCTTCCTTCCTTCCTTCCTTCCTTCCTTCACATCTATCCACGTCCTTCAACGCTCAATGATTACCTAACACTGAAACAAGACCTAAAGGAAGAAGAGGAAAATAAAGAGAAAATTTGGAAGTATTCTAGTCCAAGGCGTTCAAGGTTTTCTCACGACATAAAATAAAAAATAAATATTCATAAGTAAAATGAAGAACACGAAAATAAGGAAATATTAAGTGATGTACAGTGATTGAGAATGATGCATACAGAAGCGGATGATGTATGATGATAGAGAAGAGAGAGAGAGAGAGAGAGGAGAGAGAGAAGAGACGAGGAGAGAGAGAAGAGAGAAGAGAGAGAGAGAGAGAGGAGAGAGAGAGAGAGAGAGAGAGAGAGAGAGAAGAGAAGAGAGAGAGAGAGAGAGAGAGAAGAGAATAAAAAACTACTGAAAAAGATAGAATTTACGCTTGAAATCATGTACTGTACCAGGAAAAAAATTCCATAAGAATATAAAATTACGATAAAAAGTCTATATAAATGTAAAATAATAAAGAAAAATAGATCTACAGGAATATTCAGTGAGAAGAACAAGCAAGAAATTATTCAGGAAGTTCAAAGAAAGAGAGTGAACATGAATCCAGTGACGTCATTCTCCTCTCTTCTCTCGTCTCTCTCTCTCTCAAGTATACCTTCTTCTCTCTCATCCCCCCCCCCCCCTCTCTATCTCTCTCTCTCTCTCCTCTCCTCCGCTCTCTCTCATCTCGCTCCTCGTCTCTCTCTCTCCGTCTCCTCTCCTTCTCTCTCTCTCTCTCTCTCTCTCCTCTCTCTCTCTCTCTCTCTCTCTCGCAAAATCAGAACACTTCACAACACAATCTTTCATATAAAAAATCTTCACATCTTCCCCAAATATTTTCTGACGACCACTTAAATTGAGGACAAACTTACACTTACTCACACTTATTTACAACCCCTTACTCATCCCCCCTCCCCCCCTTCCTCATGCCTCCCTTCCCCCCTTACTCATGCCTCCCTTCCCCCCTCCCCCCCTTCATCATGCCCTCCCCCTCTTACATTTACATACTCGTGGGGAAACGCCCTTATAAACTCCTCCTTTCCCTCGTGTGGGGTAAATTTTCTACCTCTAGAGTAAGATATTTTGTGAGTAAAGATATTTTTTCTCATGCACCTTCGCATCCCTTCCGTGTATTTGCATTCTACTTGGTAAGGATAGAATGGGTGTTGATAGGGAGGTCAATAGATATAGATAGGTAGGTAGATAGGTAGGTAGGTTGTTAGTCTTTCCTATGTGCTCCCTTCCCTTACAGTTCACCTTAAGCTTCCCTATTCCCTCTGCAAACTTTTTTTTCCCTGATCTTTTTTTACTCGCTTGGTTTTCGCTTGCTTTTCGTTACTTCAATTCATTCCTCGAAGGTAATAATGTATGGGGTTTATCTCTCTCTCTCTCTCTCTCTCTCTCTCTCTCTCTCTCATCTCCCTCTCTCCTCTCTTCTCTCTCTCCTCTCATCTCTCTCTCTCTTCTCTCTCTCTCTCTCAGTCATCCTCTCCTCTTCTCTCTCTCTCTCTCTCTCTCTCTCTCTCTCTCTCTCTCTCTCTCTCAAGGTTAATTGGAAAGGGGAGGTAATGTTGTAAGGGGAAGGGAAAGGGAGAGGTGATTGGCGTAAAGGGAGGTAATGTTAGGGGAGGAAAGAAGGGGATGGAGGGAAGAAGGGGATGAGTAAGAAGGAGTGAGAGGTTATAAGGGGGAGGGAGGGAGAGAGGGAGGGAGAATTGGTGCGTGACTAAACATGTCATTACTTGGGACGTTTTACTTCCTTTTTCGATTCTTTCTGAAGGTGAAATATTTTGTATGCCACTCCCTTCCGTCACTGTTGGAGGAGGATTTACATAGGATTACATAGGAGTAACAGAACCAGGAGACCTATTGGTCAATAGCGAGGTATCTGCTGAACCTACATACTCTAACTATCAACTACTTGGTAAAAAAACAGTTGGAACATGATACCTGTCCCTAAAGAGGATAGGAACATGGAAATTTTATAGTGCAGAATGGATAGTGATATGAAAAATACTAAATACACCTACCACACCACTACAACTAAATTCGATAACGGGGGACTAGATACTAATTCGCAACTAATCAATACCCATTTACTTTAACAGTGCGGCGTCAAGTCCTGTTTTTTAATTAGTTATATGTGTTGGCTCCGCAACATTTGCTGGTACTTGTTCCATCGATCACACGACTCTAACATTGAAATAATTTTTAACGGAATCGGGGTGATGCAACGTTGACCGTTTGTTTTAAAACCATTATTCTTTTGTACACTTGATTGAAAGCTCGAATAGGTCCTCTTGATTAATGACATCAAAACCTTTTAGGATCTTAAAGGTTTCTATCAAGTCCCCCACGGATTCTACGATCCTTTAAGGAAAAAACATATTAAAGTTTTCCGCAGTCTCTCTTCAATAAGATGAATTTCGCAGAGATGGAATTTGTTTTGGTTGCTCTTCTTTTGCACTGATTCCAATTTGGGGGGGGGGGGGGGGGGGGGGGGCTTGATCTTTTTACCGAAACAGGGCGACCAGAATTGAACGGCATATTCCAAGTGCGGCCTACCCAAGGACGTGTAGAAATTTTTCATTACTTTCGTAGTTTTTTTTATGTTTCAAACTCCTACGTTTAATAAAGCCCAACATCATATTTGCCTTTTTAAACTGGCAGCTAGGGCAATGCGAACTGGTTTTGCAGATCATTGCTGATGATGACACCTAGATCCTTTTCCTGGCTGTACTCTTCCGTTAGCGATTTATTTTGGCATTGATAGTTTATATTTGAGGTATTGTTGCCTATATGCATTACTTACATTTATCGGAATTGAATTTTAATAGCCATTTATCCACTCCAATCTGATAGTTTGTCGAGATTCACTTTGTAGAGTTCGCAGTTTTCTCTAGTATTGCTTTTACCCCGCCTAATTTGGTGTCATCTGCAAATTTTGATATTTTAGATACAAGTCCTCGCAGTCAGATCGTTGATATATTATCAGAAAAAGAGTAGGACCCAATACCGAGCCTGAGCACCCCACTAGTGACATCTAACCAATCAGATGCCTCCCATTTATTACTACCCGTTTGTTTAACGATTTGAAAGCCAATCGCCAATCCGATGAAATAATTGCTCTCCTATGCCATGTGCCCCTTAGCTTGTTCAACAGTCGCTTATGTGGAACTGTATCGAAGGCTTTCTGAAAATCAGGGTATATTACCTCCGGAGGAATTTAGCGTACCATTTGAATAAATGACATTAAAAAAATCCAGGAGGGTTTTAAGCATGATCTCTTATTTCGAAATCCATGCTGGGAGTTTAGTATAAGAGTTTTTTCATCGAGGAAAAGACAACTATTTTATCCCGCCATATTTTTTCTCAAATAGTTTTAACAATCCCGGACGTTAGACTAATTGGGCGATAATTACTTTGCATAGGCTCTTACATCCTTTCTTGAATATCGTGTAACATAAGCTAATTTCCACATACTATGAACATTTTTTTCACTTAGCGATTTATTGAAATAATCTTTAATGGGAGCGAAAGTTGACTGTGACATTCGCAAGTATCGCGGCGAGATTTCGTCCCCCCCCGGATTTTGCTGGTCAATTTCATCAGCCACTGACTTTGATATTTCGTCTACTGTTATCTCTCCTATTACCCGTCTATCCCTTTTCGAGTCCTGCATACATGTTTACTGGTTCTCGTATGGAGTTCGTCTTCTTTAATAAAATAACTGCATTAAAGTATTCATTTATTACGACGCCATACTCTTATTATCATTTACCAAGATATTATTATTATCTTTCAGTGGTCCAATACTTGTTTTGACGTTTTTCTTACTTCGAACGTATTGAAAGAACCTTTTCGGGTTTGAGTTTGGATTCCTTTGCACTTGTTCTTCATACTCGCGCTTTTTAGACTTAATTATCCTTTGCAGCGCGTTTGACAGTCCTTGTATTCCTCTAGAATCGCAGTCTGCATTTGATCGTTTGTAAACTTTAAATACCTCGGCGCTTTCTGCCATGATTGTGTGGATCTCATTATTCATCCAACCTGGGTCTGTTTATGTTTATTCAAACGTTTTCTTACCATGGGACATGTTTTTTCCACCACCGCTTGGAGTTTTTGTGAATACATTACACATGTTTTTTCGGCGTTTATTACATTTTAGTAGGTCAATCCAGTCACTCGCTTAGTACCCTGCTGATCTTCGTGAAATCTGCTTTATTATAATTTGGACTAATAACCGATTTTCTGTGGATGTCTACATTACATTTATGCCGCATCTGATTATGCCGTGATCACTGTTTCCAAATGTTTCACCTATATCGCAGTACTCAATCAGATCAAATGTCGTAGTGAAACAAACTAACATTCTAGGATAATATTATCCCTTGTAGGCTCACGGACCACCTGATTTACATATCCTTCGTTCACCATATCAGCAATGCCTACCTTCTCTATCAGCATAATTATTATCCAGTTTATATGAAGGTTAGGTTTAAAATCTCCACAAATAATTGTATCGTTATTATTGCCACAACTGACTTTTATCTCGTCGTACGGAGGCAATCCTACTTCCCATTAATTTGGGCAGTGACGATATATTGTCCCAATATTAGGCAATTTTTACCGTTTAGCTTATCTTTGCGTAGACTGAGTCCTAATGATCTTTGTTTACTTTATCGATTTCGATTGCTTGCAAATTTTCGTTAATGTAAAGAATGTGACACCTCCCCTGCATATGCGTGGCGACAATTTAGGAATGTCTTATAGCCTGGAATGCTATTTCAGCTCATAAATGTTATCTTTATTTTTGTGTTACCCAACTCTCAGTGATACTGACGATATCTCGTTTCGGCAACAAAGAGGAGGAAGGAAAGGGAGAGGAGGAGGAGGAACTATAACAAAAACAGTAAACAGACTCCCTTGCAAACACACCACACAACACAGCTACACACACACACACACCACACGACACACACACACACACACACACACACACACACACACACTTATCACCCACAGCACGGACGATACACTGACACACAGACAGACAGACAAACAGAACAAGACAACCTTCAATCCCGGATACATAAATAATTCCAAACACTCGACAACAATAAACATAAACCTTCGAATTCTGTTGTCTTAGTTTTTCCTTTTTTTCCTTCCACTCCCTGCTCCTCCTCCTGCCTCTCTCTCTTCTTCCTACTGCCTCTCCCTCTCTTCTTCTCTCCACTCCTCCCATTATTGACGCCTCCTCCCTTCCTCCCTTCCCTCCCTCCCTAACTAACAGGCAATACACGTTCCGAACAGCTTGTCGCGTTCAAGACGAGAATATTAACGAAGATTGCGGTTACCTTGTGTGTGATGTGTTTATGTTACTGTGTGTGTGCGTATGTGTGTGTGTGTGTGTGTGTGTGTGTGTGTGTGTGTGTGTGTGTGTGTGTGTGTGTGTGTGTGTGTGTGTGAAATGGAAATTACCAGAAATCAATTGAAATTATTTGCGTCCCCCATCAGTCTCACTAGGAATGTCTGAATAAAAACATAGCTTCATTATAATATGGGTTATAAGTAAGAATTTTTTAATATTTTTGTTATACTTTTTTTCCAACTCCAAATATTGAATAATTTTTTAATGCAGCAAACCCCTGTGTCCGGCTCGGCGTCTCAGCGGAGTCAGCGGGCGGGAGCGTCACATTGGACGGCGCGCTGGGTTTAGGGAGCACTGACCACCTTATTTCTGAAGGTTAATTCTCATTTCTCTATTATGTAGTTTTTAATGCTATCTTAAGCAATCGGATGCATTTGATATTTTGCTTCATATTATAACTATCGTATACTGTCACAAAAATAACTAGGCTAAGGAAAAAAATACTACGACAAAATAGGGGAGCTTGGATTATATGATTATAGGCTATAGCATGTTACCATCACTACATGTACGGTTATGTTTATCTCGCCGTAATCGTTTTTCGTAATCTAGACCTTAATCTTTGTTTTGACAAGCCTGAAGAATTATAATTTTATCGGTTTTACAAGAATTCTGGCGTACATTTTCTCGCTCTCTCTCTCGCTAATAAATCAATCTAGCTAACTTATTTCTATCCTTATTCAGACTAAAACACCTATTACAATAGCTAATATGGACAAAGTGCAAATATATAATATGTTCACGACTGGCTTGGATTCTTGTACTCATTTTGATAATCATAATCTTGCTGTATGACATTATGAAACACGTAATAAGTAGGCATAGTAGCTCACGTGATTATAGTAAGATCATAGTGGGCCCCGCCTCGCCCCAGTGCCCAGGGCCCCGTGACATCTAAATCCGGCATTGCTCCCCTCGCCAAGCCTCATGCCTCAAGCCTCGCCAAGCCTCCCCCATGCCGGCCTCATGCTGCTGCCTACACACACTCCCTCCTCATCACCAAACCAGTGTTAAGACTTCATCATCACCATCTTTCTGTTTAACGTCAGATTTTCCCATGATGTCTTATGAGGTTAGGCGGTCGATGATACGCTTCCAAATCTATTGTCGGCTTTCCATCATCGGGAGGGAATGATGGAAGGAAGGAGAGAGGAAAAGGTTTGGGAATGAGGGAAGGAAGGAAAGAGGAAAAATGTTTGGGAATGAGGGAAGGAAGGAGAGAGGACAAAAGTTTGGGAATGATGGAAGGAAGGAAAGAGGAAAAGAGTTTGGGAATGAGGGAAGGAAAGAGAGAGGAAAAGAGTTTGGGAATGATGGAAGGAAGGAAAGAGGAAAAGAGTTTGGGAATGAGGGAAGGAAGGGAGAAGTGAATGAGGAGGGAAAGAGAAAGTTTGGGAATGAGGGAAGTAAGGCGAGAGAAAAAGTTTGGGAATGAGGGAAGTAAGGAGAGAGAAAAAAGTTTGGGAATGAGGGAAGGAAGAGGGAGGAAAAGCGTTTGGGAATGAGGGAAGGAAGGAGAGAGGAAAAAGTTTGGAATGAGGGAAGGAATGGAGAGAGGACAAATGTTTGGGAATGAGGGAAGGAAGGAGGGAGGAAAAGCGTTTGGGAATGAGGGAAGGAAGGAAGAGAGGAAAAATGTTTGGGAATGAGGGAAGGAAGGAGAGAGGAAAAGCGTTTGGGAATGAGGGAAGGAAGGAGGGAGGAAAAGATTTGGGAATGAGGGAAGGAAGCGAGAGAAAAAAGTTTGGGAATGAGGGAAGGAAGGAGGGAGGAAAAGAGTTTGGGAATGAGGGAAGGAAGGAAAGAGGAAAAGAGTTTGGGAATGAGGGAAGGAAGGAGGGAGGAAAAGAGTTTGGGAATGAGGGAAGGAAGGAGAGAGGAAAAAAGTTTAGGAATGAGGAAAAGGCGAGAGAAAAATGTTTGGATGAGAAGGAAGAGAGGAAAATGTTTGGAATGAGGAGGAAGAGAGAGGAAAAGAGTTTTGGAATGAGTGAAGGATGGAGGAAAGAGTTTGGGAATGAGGGAAGTAAGGCGAGAGAAAAAAAGTTTGGGAATGAGGGAAGGAAGGAGGGATGAAAAGAGTTTGGGAATGAGGGAAGGAAGGAAAGAGGAAAAGAGTTTGGGAATGAGGGAAGGAAGGAAAGAGGAAAAGAGTTTGGGAATGAGGGAAGGAAGGAAAGAGGAAAAGAGTTTGGGAATGAGGGAAGGAAGGAGGGAGGAAAAGAGTTTGGGAATGAGGGAAGGAAGGAGGGAGGAAAAGAGTTTGGGAATGATGGAAGGAAGGAAAGAGGAAAAGAGTTTGGGAATGAGGGAAGGAAAGAGAGAGGAAAAGAGTTTGGGAATGAGGGAAGGAAGGAGGGAGGAAAAGAGTTTGGGAATGAGGGAAGGAAGGAGAGAGGAAAAGAGTTTGGGAATGAGGGAAGGAAGGAGGGAGGAAAAGAGTTTGGGAATGAGGGAAGGAAGGAGGGAGGAAAAGAGTTTGGGAATGAGGGAAGGAAGGAGGGAGGAAAAGAGTTTGGGAATGAGGGAAGGAAGGAGAGGAAAAATGTTTGAAGACTGGAAAAGCGATGAGAAAGGATGGAAAACAGAGAGAGAAGGTTGTAAAAAGAGATGAGTGTATACAGTAGTCTTTGGTCTATCATGTCACATACGCACGTGTGAATAGTCTTGATAGGATCCATCTATCTTATCCTATCCTTCTCTATCTCCCTCCTTTACTCCTTCTCTCCTTCCCTGTTTATATCCTTCCTTTGTTATCTATATCTTTCCCTCATTTCTTCATTCTTCTTTCCTCCCATCTTCATTAACACTTCTCTTTCTATTTTCATCATTTCTCATCGCTTTTCCAGTCTTAAAATTTTTTGTCCTCTCTCCTTCCTTCCCTCATTCCCAAACCTTTGTCCTCTCTCCTTCCTTCCCTCATTCCCTCCCTCACTATATTCCCCTCACTCCCTCACTCCGCTATTGCCTTCCTTACTCCTGTCTCTCTCTCTCTCTCTCTCTCTCTCTCTCTCCCTCTCTCTCTCCTCTCTCTCTCTCCCCTCTCTTCACTTCTTCTTACTCTTCTCTCTCTCTCTCTCTCACCTCTCTCTCTCTCTCCTCTATCTTCTCCTCTCCTCTCTCTCTCTTACTTCCTACTTCCTTTTTCTCACCACTTTTTTTCCATTTCGTCCCTTCCTTTCTTCTTTTTCCTTTAACGTCCTTCCGTCTTTCCATGTGTGTGTTGTGTGTGTGTGTGTGTGTGTGTGTGTGTGTGTGTGTGTGTGTGTGTGTGTGTTGTGTGTGTGTGTGTGTGTGTGTGTGTGTGTGTTGTGTGTGTGTATTCATCTAGTTGTATTTTACAGGGCCAGAGCAACGCTCGTATGGCCCCGTCTCCATATCAACATTTTTATCATTCATCCTTAGTGGTTAGTGTTGGCCGAA
>JACEEZ010008017.1:235000-245000 GCA_016584305.1 Chionoecetes opilio
TACTCGTCTAGAAAAAGAAAATCCAACCAAAACACTCCCACATCACCATATTCTGTTATATATGCACGTGTTGAAAATATCCTCTGCATTCCTCCTCCTCCTCCTCCTCTTACTCCTCCTCCTCCTTCCTGCTCTGCTCTAGATGTCACTAGTGGGGTGCCATCAGGGCTCGGTCTTGGGTCCCTTCTTTTTTTTGATATATATCAACGATCTGGACTGCGGACTTGTATCTAAAATATCAAAATTTGCAGATGACACCAAATTAGGCGGTAAAGCATATACTAGAGAAAACTGCGAACTCATAAAAAGTGATCTCGACAAACTATCAGATTGGAGTGATAAATGCTATTAAAATTCAATTCCGAATAAATGTAAATTTAATGCATATAGGCAACGATAACCTCAAATATAACCTATCAATCCCAAATAAATCGTTAACTGATACGCAGGAAAAGGTCTAGGTGTCATCATCAGTAATGATCGAAAACCAGTTTCGCATTGCCTAGCTGCCAGTAAAAAGGCAAATATGATGTTGGGCTTTATTAAACGTACTTTGAACATAAAACTCCGAAGTAAGGGACACAATTATACACGTCCTTGGTTGGGCCCGCATTTGGAATATGCCGTTAAATTTCTGGTCGCCCTGTTTCGTAAAAGATCAAGCCAAATTGGAAACAGTGCAAAGAAGAGCAACCAAACAAATTCCATCTCTGCGAAATTCATCTTATGAAGAGAGACTGCGGGGAAAATTAAAAGGTTTTCCTTTAAAGGATCGTAGAAATCCCTTGGGGGCTTGATAGAAACCCTTTAAGATCCTAAAAAGGGTTTTTATGTCATTAATCAAGAGGACCTATTCGAAACTTTCAACTCAAGTGACAACAAGAAATAATTTTTTTTTAAAACTAAACGGTCAAAGTTGCATCACCGATCTCCGTAAAATTATTTCAAAGTTAGAGTCGTTGATCGATGGAACAAGTTACCAGCAAAAGTTGTCGGGCCAACACAATAAATACATTCAAACAGACTTGACGCGCACTGTAAAGTAAATGGGTTATTGATAGTGCGAATTCGTATCTAGTCCCCGTATCGATTAGTTGTAGTGGTAGTGGTAGTTGTATGTTATATTTTCATATCCTATCAGTCTGCACTATGGAAACTTCCATGTTCCTATCCTCTTTAGGGACATGGGGGGATATTTTCCAACTGTTTTCTTACAAGTAGTTGATAGTTGTAGTATGTAGTTCAGCAGATGCCCTCGCTATGGACCAAAAGGTCTCCTGGTGTCTGTTACTCCTAGTAATCCTAAAGTAATCCTATGCTCCTTCCTCCCGAGCTTTCTCCTCAAGTGACAACAAGAAACAACAGTTTAAAACTTAATGGTCAGCGTTTCATCACAGATCTCCGTAAAAATTATTTTGAGTTGTTAATCGATGGAACGAATTACCAGCTAATGTTGTCCAAGATAACATATTGATAACATATAGCACAATAACTTCATTTAAAAACAGACTAGACGCGTACTGTAAAGTGAATGGGTTTTAATATTGCCCTGCGAATTTATAATATATCGTCCCCCGGATCGATTAGTGTTAGTGGTAGTTGTAGTTAGCATACTTCATATCCTCTCATTTTTCACTACGAAGCTTCCATGTCCCTATCTTCTTTAGGGACATGGTATCCTTTTCCAACTGTTCTCTTACATGTAGTTTGATAGTTAGTAGTGTGTAGTTCAGCAGATACCCTCGTTATAAACCAATAGGTCTCCTGGTATCTGTTTTTCCTATGCATTCCTATGTATTCCTCTCTTACTCATCTCCTCCTCCCCCTCCTCCTCTTCCTCCCGCTCCACCTCCTCCTCCCGCTAGGTCAGGGTGGAAGCATCAAACCCTAACACCCTTTGACCTGCTGGGCAAAAAGAGTAGGAAGTCTTTGCACCCTTCTGCCCCTTCGTCAACAGGGAAGTGAGGCTGAAGAAACGCCTCGCCCAACACCCGCCTGCTGGGGACGTAGCCGAAGACCCGCCCGAAGGAGGAGTGTTGAAGGACGAGAGAGAGAAGAGAGAGAGAGAGAGAGAGAGAGAGAGAAGAGAGAGAGAGAGAGAGAGAGAGAGAGAAAGGAGTGTTGAATGAAGAGTTGGAGTGATAGAGAGATAAGATAAAGAGATGGAAGGAATGAGGAGGAGGATGTAAGGAGGGATGTGGGTTATGTTTTTCCTTTTTCTACCTCGATATTCTTACTCCTCCTCCTCCTCATCCTCCTCATCCTCATCCTCCTCCTCGTCATAGTCATCATCACCATTCTCCTCCCTACATAAAAACTCGTCCACCTAGAAATGAAACCGAGAGTAGGAGACGAGATAAGGAGAGGAGGAGGAGGAGGAGGAGGAGGAGGAGGAGGAGGAAGGATGGAATGTGGGATAGAAGAATGAAGTGACGAAAGGAGGAACTGAGGACCCAGGGACAGCACACACACACACACACACACACACACACACACACATACACACACACACATACACACACACACACACACACACACACACGCTGGGTACATGCGCACATTCCGTTGGTCTCAATTCATTCAAACTTACCCCTGTTTGTGTGTGTGTGTGTGTGTGTGGTGTGTGTGTGTGTGTGTGTGTGTGTGTGTGTGTGTGTGTGTGTGTGTGTGTGTAACCATCTCGGTTTGGCAAAATATATGAACTATTCATGAATATATACAAACATGACCTATAAAATAATTACGCGACACAATTTTTTTTTTCTTCAATAAATATGATGATAAAAAGGAAAAAAATAAGACAGTAAAAAGTTGTTAAATTCTTTCTTCACCTTCCGGAAGAAAGAGAAGAAAAAAGGTACTGCCAACGTGAGCACTAAAATTAATAGTGCGAAACGACCATTACTGTGAACAAACGAGAGAGAGAGAGAGAGAGAGAGAGAGAGAGAGAGAGAGAGGAGAGAGAGAGAGAGAGAGAGAGAGAGAGAGAGAGAGAGAGAGAGAGAGAGCGAGAGCGAGAGCGAGAGCGACGGAGAGAGAGAGAGAGGAGAGGAGAGAGAGAGAGAGAGAGAGAGAGAGAGAGAGAGAGAGAGAGAGAGGAGAGAGAGAGAAGAGCGAACGAACGAACGAACGAACGAACGAACGAACGAGCGAGAGGAGGAGGAGAGAGAGAGAGAGAGAGAGAGAGAGAGAGAGAGAGAGAGAGAGCGAGAGCGAGAGCGAGAGCGAGCGAGAGCGAGCGCAAGAGCGAGAGAGAGAGAGACACACATACAATCCTCCCTCCCCTCTACCCTCCTATCAACAACACCATCTTAACCTTACAACAATTTCTAAACCTCAACCTTTCCTTCACATACTCACACAACACAACACTTCACTGCCCTACCCAAGCACCTCTTAAATAGATCTCCTTCATATTCCTACTAATTTCGTTTCCAGTTTTTCTCTTGTCATAACTTTTTTACTTTTCATCTCAAGTGCGCCCCACAACCCTACTGAGTCTTTCTGAAGGGCGTTACTTACGAGGCCATGATCACTAGTCTTACAGGTTTATGAAGGAAGAAGAAAAAGTGATTGCGAACGTACGTACAGCACCTTGCTTCACGAGGGTCAAGGATGGCTAGCTTATTATTGTTACTTGAGGGTGTATTAGTGTTTACCTGGGTGTTGAAGGGTTGATAGTTATACCTGGCATTGTGATTTGTGAATGAGTTGTGCGTGTGAACTGGGGTTACGTGTGAGATATGAGAGAGAGAGAGAGAGAGAGAGAGAGAGAGAGAGAGGGAGAGAGAGAGAGAGAGAGAGAGAGAGAGAGAGAGAGAGAGAGAGAGAGAGAGAGAGAGAGAGGAGAGAGAGAGAGAGAGAGAGAGGAGAGAGAGAGAGAGAGGAGAGAGAGAGAGGAGAGAGAGAGAGAGAGAGAGAGAGAGAGAGAGAGAGAGAGACGTCAGTCAAATAACCACGAAAATTGGATATGCAGTGCATGTGGTAGAGGGTTTGAATGTGCGTGTGTGTGTGTGTGTGTGTGTGTGTGTGTGTGTGTGTGTGTGTGTGTGTGTGTGTGTGTGTGTGTGTGTGTGTGTGTGTGTGTGTGTGTGTGTGTGTGTGTGTGTGTGTGTGTGTGTGTGTGTGTGTGTGTGTGTGTGTGTGTGTGTGTGTGTGTGTGTGTGTGTGTGTGTGTGTGTGTGTGTGTGTGTGTGTGTGTGTGTGTGTGTGTGGGTTTGAATGAGTGTGTGTGTGCGGCGTACTGCGTTGTGAGGTGCAATATCCGTCTCACCTCTGCGTTCAAGGTCATTATATTCAAAGCAAACTTACATACGTATAACCTCAGCCTCTCTGCGACCTTCTCTAACAATAATAATAGTATTTCCTCCTCCACCTTCTACCGTTACTAATCCACATTTGACTTTTTCTTCTTTCTCCTGTTCCTCCTAGTACTCCCAGGGCTTTATTTCTCCTATGCTATCTCCTCGACTACTTCATCATCATCTTCCTATTATTTTTCTTCTTCTTCTTATTATTATTATTACTATTTCTTCCTGTTTCGCAATTTCCCACTTTTCTCTTCTTCTTCTCTTTCCATTTTGCTGACCCTCTTGAGTAATGGGGCGATCACACGGGCCCGAATGAGCTAACGTTTGTTTTCCGTATACGAAAGTGGTGTGATTTTTTAAACTGGCCGAATGTCCCTCCGAATGTGTTTTCCCCAATGTATCACCGAATGCTCCCTGCCAGTATTCTTTCCGAACATTTTCCGAGCTGCTCGTACACTTCCAGAATGCACAGTATGTTCCGTATGCTTTCCGAACGTTCGGCGGCATAAATGAAATAAATCCGGAAAGGATACTGAAAACGTTGGGAAAGCATTCGTCATGTTCTAGGTCCATTCGGGGTGTTCGGAAAGAACCCAGCACCTCCAAATTTTCATTCCGAATGCACCAAGAACTAGACGCATGCTTCCCGAACGTTTTCCGTACATGCCGTATGCTCCTAGAATGCTTCCCGAATACTTCCCGAAAACACATGGACGCCACATTCGGATGGTCGATGAAAATTATTTTGAACATGCACAACAAATTTTTGGAGCTACCGAATGCCGTTCCGTATGCATCCGTACGGAGCCGAACAGCCAGTATGCTCCTAGAACACACCGAATGCTTCCCGAATATGATCCGTTCGCTCCCCGAACACCCAAATTCCTATTCGGAAAACAAACGGACTGGCATTCGGCCCAATGTGATCGGGCCATAAAGTGGAAAGGGTGTGTGAGGTCCCAGTCCTATGATCTCTTAACCTCCTTCTTGGGTTCAGCGCATTATTAAAACCATGGTGAATAACAAACATACACACAGACACTAACAGACAAACACACAAACACATTAGAGAAAGTCCTAATCACTCCGTTAACTACAGACTCACAACCTTAACCACAGAATCCTTGACCTCTGACCCCATACAAGGGAAAGATGACCTTCCCTAATGTCTCCTCTTCTTCCTCCTCCTCCTCTTCTATTCTTTATTCATACTTTCTCTTCCATAACTTCATTTTCTTCGCATGTTATTTTTTTCTGTATCTACCTCTTCTACTTCTTTCATCTCCTCATCTTCCTCATCGTCCTCCTTCCCCTTATCTCTTTCCCTCGTTTATCTCTCAATACTTTTTCCTGCATACTTCGTCTCTCTCTCTCTCTCTCTCTCTCTCTCTCTCTCTCTCTCTCTCTCTCTCTCTCTCTCTCTCTCTCTCTCCTCTCTCTCTCTCTTCTCTCTCTCTCTCTCAAATCCACTAACCATTTCCACAAACATTCAATTTAAACACCACACACACACACACACACACACACACACACACACACACACACACACACACACACACACACACACACACACACACACACACACACACACCTGTACGGAAGTCTCACGCTCTCATACGCCATTACCTTTTTTTCCCATTCCTTCAGGCGTCCTTCGCAGCCTTGTCACTGGAGGAAGGGTGACGCAAGGGGCAGTTCAGATTGGTTAATGTCTATCCAATCACACGCTTTGATATCCACCTCTTCCTTCTTCTTCTTCTTCTTCTTCTTCTTCTTCTTCTTCTTCTTCTTCTTCTTTCTCCTTGTCCTCCTCCTCAACCTCTGAAAACAAGATAATGACAGATGATGATAATGATAAGAGAATAATGACATGTTATACTGACATTACTACTACTATTACGATTTGTATTCTTATCATTACTACTACTATATCTGCTACTACAGCTATGACACTGCTGCTACTATAAAATACTGGCCATGGAATACAACTACTGTTACTACCTCGTCTACTATTCCACTACTATGACTATTACTAATAACGATAACAGTATAAATAACAATAATAATACCAATAATAATAGTAGTAGTAGTAGCAGTAGCAGTAGTAATAATAATGATAATGATAATAATACAACACACACACACACACACACACACACACACACACACACACACACACACACATTACAAATACGATTTATTCTTCGCCTCTTCAATTCAACCTATATCTTTTTCTCTATCTTTCTTTCTTTAATTCTTCTCCTAGGCCTCTTCTTCTTCTTCTTTTTATTATTATTATTATTATTATTTTTCTTCTTCATCTTCTTTCGTAAGCACGAGACCCTCTTGAACAACCTTTGACATTTACACAACAAGGTATTTCAAGGCCCTTATCACCACCGCACTTCCCTCCTCTCCTCCTCCTCCCTCTCTTCTCCCTTCTCTTTCTTCCCTCCTCTCCTCCTCCTTCTCTCCCTTCCTCCTCCTCTCCTCCTCCTTCTCTCCCTTCCTCCTCCTCTCCTCCTCCTTCTCTCCCTTCCTCCTCCTCTCCTCCTCCTTCTCTCCCTTCCTCCTCCTCTCCTCCTCCTTCTCTTCCCTATCTAAGAAAAAAGAAAGAAAAAAAGCAGCGTAAACTAGAAAAATTTAATTGTATCACTTATTTTTTTCCCTACACTTATATTTTCCACTTCCTTCATTCCTCAACTTTGATAAAAAACATGAATCATAATGTGTGTGTGTGTGTGTGTGTGTGTGTGTGTGTGTGTGTGTGTGTGTGTGTGTGTGTGGTGTGTGTGTGTGTGTGTGTGTGGTGCGAAGGTTAGTTTTTGTTTCGACACACTTGACCATGGCCATACCTATTCGACCTCCTTCCCTTATAATACCTAGCCCTCGACACCTGTCCACCACCACCACCACCACCACCATCACCACCACCACCTGCCCCCCCCACCCCCCTTCTGCTTAGTTCCACGGCCACACCTAGCTTATCTCTCTCTTTCTCGCGTCAGTGTCACAATAGAACATTAAGCATACTGACAGACAGCGCATTAGAATATATAGTAGTAGTAGTAGTAGTAGTAGTAGTAGTAGTAGTAGTAGTAGAGTAGTAGTAGCCCTATCTAGTACACTCAGCATAAGGCCAAAAAAACAAAAAACTAATTCCTCCCCTAATAATTATTCCCCTTATAAAAAATTAAACTGTCCCTTCCACATTTCAATATCCCCGTTTTTTTCCATCTACTCCAGAACCTCCAACAATCCGCACCCCTTCCCCATTCCTTATCCATTATCCCTAACCCAAATATCCACCTTTATCCAGCATTCCTACACACACGCATCCCTTCCCACATACACATAATCACAATAATAAGCCACATACACATAATCACAATAATCAGCCTAACAACTATTTTTTTTCTGAAGACTCCCCTTAAAAGCCTCGTCTCGTTTTTTTTTTACGGTATAACTAATGTAAACCTTTTCGCTCCACAATAAAGCACACATATCTACTTTTCTACTTAACACTTCACTCCTCGAGACATCCACAGCACTAGGCAAGTACTTAAGTAGCTAGAATTACTTTTTATGCGTCCTTAAGTATTCAAGTAGATAGAGATATTATAATAATTTATAATATAAATCTGACAGTTGACATTTTTTTTACTACTACTACTACTACTACCACCACTACTACTTCTACTTCTACTACTCCTACTACTACTACTACTGTTACCACCACCACCACACTACTACTACTATTACTACCACTACTACTATTACTACTACCACTATTACTTTTATTACTACCACTACTACTACTGCTACTACTACTACTACTACTACTACTATTACTACCACTACTACTACTACTACTACTACCACTATTACTTCTATTACTACTATTGTACCTAATGTACCTTTGACCTTAATGACCTTTGGCCTTTCACCATTATCATCCCGCGAGCATCCTAACCCCGCCCTTGGTGTACAGAAGCCCTTGAGTGCCCTCCTCCCGCCCTTGAGCAGCTATGGATGCCCCCAGGAGCCACGTATGGGCGGAGATGCTATATGGACGGGTCTTGCAAGGTTGTGGACGCGTGGAGATGAGGGAATTTTTTGTTGTTTGTGTGTGTGTGTGTGTGTGTGTGCTATGGATGTTGAGGTGAGGTAGTAGTGGTGGTAGTAGTATAAGTAGTATGTATTATGTATGTAAGTATATGTATGTAAGTAAGTAGTAGTAGTAGTATGGTTATAGTAGTAGAAGTATAGTATTAGTATTAATATTAGTAGTAGTAGTAGTAGTGGTAATAGTAGTATAGTAGTAGTAGTAGTAGTAGTAGTAGTAGTAGTAGAAGTATAGTATTATAGTATTAGTATTAATATTATTATTATTAGTAGTAGTGGTAATAGTAGTAGTAGTAGTAGTAGTAGTAGTAGTAGTAGTAGTAGTAGTAGTAGTAGTAGTAGTAGTAGTAGTAGTAGTAGTAGTGATGGTAGTAGTAGTAGTATAATAGTAGTAGTAACAGTGTAATAATAAAAACATTAATAATAATAATAATAATAATAATAATAATAACAATAATAATACTAATAATAAACCCCAATGATAGAGCAACAATATATTTTCTGTATCCCTATTGGCTCCTATGACTTCACAAAACAATGATATGTACTATTTGCTATTTCCTGCCTCTAGTAAGCAATTAAGATCATCCACCACACCACTATGTTTTTGCGCCCTAACCCTTGACCTTGTGTGTGCATACCTTGCCACAAAGGCGACAGCGCAGCACAAAAACCAAGGAAAGAAAAAAAAATATCAGCCAGAGAAAATGGGGGAGCGGTCAAAGAGAAAACGTAAGATGTGAGGGAGCGACTAAAGTATTACCTCTCTCTCTCTCTCTCTCTCTCTCTCTCTCTCTGTCTCTGTCTCTGTCTCTCTCTCTCTCTCTCTCTCTTTCTCTCTCTCTCTTTTTCTCTCTCTTTCTCTCTCCCCCCGTTTTCATATTCGTGTTGTGTTTATTTCACTTTTTCCGCCCGAGAATATATATTTATTTTGTGCCTCTCGATGTCCATGCCGTGACTTTCTTTATTTTATATTAATTCAGGCGATGCATTGATTAATTTATTTTTATTATTATTGTTGGTAGTAGTAGTATTGTTATTATATAATTATTATTATCAGTTATTATCGCGTATAATCATTTAAGACAAATTGTGGAATTGTGTAATTATTACTATTATTACTATACTTATATATATATATATATATATATATATATTATATAATATATATATATATATATATATATATATATATATATATATATATATATATATATATATATATATATATATATATTATTACTAGTCGACTTTTCAGACCAGTCCGTATTGCCTAGCTGCCAGTAAAAAGGCAAATATTATGATGGGCTTCATTAAACGAAACTTTAAATATAAAACTCCAAAAGTAATGACACAATTATACACGTCTTTGGTACCGTTAGGCCGCACTTAGAATATGCCGTTCAATTCTGGTCGCCTTGTTTCGTGAAAGATGAAGCCAAACTAGAATCAGTTCAAAGAAGAGCAACCAAACTGATTCCATCTCTGCGAAATTAATCTTACGAAGAGAGGTTGCGAAAACTTAATGTGTCTTCCTTAAATAATCGTAGAATCCGTGGGGACTT
>JACEEZ010008017.1:255000-262500 GCA_016584305.1 Chionoecetes opilio
AGTAGTAGTAGTAGTAGTAGTAGTGGAGGTAGTGGTCGTGGTGAGAATAGTACACAAACCCGGTAGTAGTGTTGTTGTTGTTAGTAGTAGTAGTAGTAGTAGTAGTAGTAGTAGTAGTAGTAGTAGTGGAGGTAGTGGTCGTGGTGAGAATAGTACACAAACCCGGTAGTAGTGTTGTTGTTGTTGGTAGTAGTAGTAGTAGTAGTAGTAGTAGTAGTAGTAGTAGTAGTGGAGGTAGTGGTCGTGGTGAGATAGTACACAACCCGGTAGTAGTGTTTGTTGTTGTTTTAGTAGTAGTAGTAGTAGTAGTAGTAGTAGTAGTAGTAGTAGTAGTAGTAGTAGTAGTATAGTAGTAGTAGTAGTAGTAGTAGTAGTAGTAGTAGTAGTAGTAGTAGTAGTAGTAGTGGAGGTAGTGGTCGTGGTGAGAATAGTACACAAACCCGGTAGTAGAGCAGTGGTGGTGGTGGTGAAGGGGGTGCATCTCCTTTTACATCTTTTCTCATGTTGTCTGTGGTTTACGCGCCTCGGTCGGAGTTCAGCTCAGGATACAAGTTATACAATACTTTGAATGTTTATATCCTAAATCATGTTATAACTAGTATGACAGGTGTGTGTGTGTGTGGGTGTGCGTGTGCGTGTGGGTGTGGGTGTGTGTGTGTGTGTGTGTGTTGTGTGTGTGTGTGTGTGTGTGTGTGTGTGTGTGTGTGTGTGTGTGTGTGTGTGTGTGTGTGGGTGTGGGTGTGGGTGTGGTGTGTGTGTGTGTGTGTGTGTGTGTGTGTGTGTGTGTGTGTGTGTGTGTGTGTGTGTGTGTGTGTGTGTGTGTGTTTACAATACAAACACATGAGCACTTTTCAGCCTATTCCTTGGACAGGCTTATATGAAAGAACACGAAAGAACGGATTTGCTTTACCTTTTGAAATAAGAATAGCAAATGGAAAACAACATTTTATTCTCTCCTTTCCCTTTTTATTCCAAGGGGACCAACCATGCTCTTCTGCTTCACCTTATTACATTTCAATACATCCAACATGGCATCATAACATCACCACCACTACTACTATCACAACTACAACAACTTAAACTACAACTTTTTATATTTACGTGAGTGCCTATAACGCCTATAGACTTTCTTTCTATAGGTGTTTTCTTTAGCACTCTGGGATCATTTGAGGACTGTGATGGCTGGTCCTCGTCCGTGGTGGCACAGGCAGGATTTTCATAGTGACGCCAGTGATTAAAAGTTCATGTCACCCCCTGTGTCCTCTAATGCACTCGCCGTCGAAGGTTGAGTTGATGGGGAGCATGTGGGTGTTCTTAGGCCACTCGACTACAGGCACTATAGGCCAAATAAAAAAAATAAAAAAATCGCTGTCGAAGGTAGGGTTGATAGGCGACATATGGGTTGACCGACCACTCGACAATGGATGAAAAATATGCACCCGACAGACCTCAAAGTCGGGACACAAAGATCACCACTTCCAGGAAAGACTTACACTATCGGCGGGACTCGAACTCGTGACGCCGAAATCACCACATCTACACGCTAACCACTCGGCCACCATCTCCCCAAACTACTGCATTATTTTTTTTCTTCTACCGAGGTCACCAAATCCGTTACACTACAAGAGGGTGGTGGTGGTGGTGGTGGTGGTGGGGGTGGTGGTGGTGGTGGGGTGGGGGTGGGGGTGGGGGTGGGGTGGGGGTGGTGGTGGTGGTGGTGGTGGTGGTGGTGTGGGTGGTGTGGTGGTGGTGTGAGTGGTGGTGGTGGTGGTGGGGGTGGTGGTGGGAGGTGGGTGGGTGGTGGGTGGTGGTGGTGGTGGTGGTGGTGGTGGTGTGGTGGGGTGGTGGTGTGGTGGTGGGGTGGTGGTGGTGGTGGTGGTGGTGGTGGTGGTGGTGGTGGTGGTGGTGGTGGTGGTGGTGGTGGTGGTGGTGGTGGTGGTGGTGGTGGTGGTGATATCGCCTCCCATATTACGTCTTCGGTGACACCCTCAGAACAGATAGTCAGAAAAGGACAAAGAAATAAGGAGAGAGAGACAAACAATAAATAGGGAAAAAAAGACAAACAAGACAAACAAATAGGCAGAAAAAGACAAACAAGACAAACAAATAGGCAGAAAAAGACAGACAAGACAAACAAATAGGCAGAAAAAGACAGACAAGACAAACAAATAGGCAGAAAAAGACAGACAAGACAAACAAATAGGCAGAAAAAGACAAACAAGACAAACAAATAGGCAGAAAAAGAAAGAAAAAAAGACAAAACAAGACAAACAAATAGGCAGAAAAAGACAAACAAGACAAACAAATAGGCAGAAAAAGACAGACAAGACAAACAAATAGGCAGAAAAAGACAAACAAGACAAACAAATAGGCAGAAAAAGACAAACAAGACAAACAAATAGGCAGAAAAAGACAGACAAGACAAACAAATAGGCAGAAAAAGACAGACAAGACAAACAAATAGGCAGAAAAAGACAGACAAGACAAACAAATAGGCAGAAAAAGACAGACAAGACAAACAAATAGGCAGAAAAAGACAGACAAGACAAACAAATAGGCAGAAAAAGACAGACAAGACAAACAAATAGGCAGAAAAAGACAGACAAGACAAACAAATAGGCAGAAAAAGACAGACAAGACAAACAAATAGGCAGAAAAAGACAAACAAGACAAACAAATAGGCAGAAAAAGACAGACAAGACAAACAAATAGGCAGAAAAAGGACAAACAATAAAGGAAAAACACCCAAACAAAAAATAGAAGAGAAAAAAAAGGCCAAAGAAGCTAACAGTACTAACATAAACACTACTCCCGCTAATGCCTTCAATGTGGCTATCAGGAAGACGAGACTCGCAAAATGACCAGGAAGAGGTGGACAAAGAGAAAACATAGGTAAGGACGCGCCACCCAGACAGTGTTTATGAAGGCAATGAGATCCAGTCAGGAAGGAGATCAAAGTAATCCCCAGAAACCTTAGCTTGTTTGTTGATCCACTTTCATACATATCAATTAACACACATAAACAAAGAGAGAGGTGAAGTAAAGAGCAAAAAAGATATAAATTAACGAACATTAATATAAAGAGAGGTGAATAGATAAACGCAAAGAGGTAAATTTAACGAAAATAAACATAGAGGTAAATTTAACGACATTAAGACATAAAGAGAGCTGAAGAAATAAATACAAAGAGGTAAATTTAACGACAGTAAGACATAGAGGTAAATTTAACGACAGTAAGACATAAAGAGGTAAATTTAACGACAGTAAGACATAAAGAGGTAAATTTAACGACATTAAGACAAAGAAAGCTGAAGAAATAAATACAAAGAGGTAAATTTAACGACAGTAAGACATAAAGAGGTAAATTTAACGACAGTAAGACATAAAGAGGTCAATTTAACGACAGTAAGGCATAAAGAGGTAAATTTAACGACATTAAGACAAAGAGAGCTGAAGAAATAAATACAAAGAGGTAAATTTAACGACAGTAAGACATAAAGAGGTAAATTTAACGACAGTAAGACATAAAGAGGTAAATTTAACGACAGTAAGACATAAAGAGAGCTGAAGAAATAAATACAAAGAGGTAAATTTAACGAAATATATTATAGAGAGGTGAATAGATGAACACAAAGAGGTCAATTCAACAAAAATTAACTTAAAGAGGTGAATAAATGAACACAGAGGTGAATTTAACGATAAAATGTACATAGAGGTGAAAAAATGAACACAAAGAAGTAAATTTAACGAAAATATACAAATAGAGAGGTGAGTAAATGAACAAAAAGAGGTAAACTTAACGAAACTAAACATAAAGAGAGGTATATAATAAATTAAAATGATAAATAAATGCAGAAATGTGTGAATAAATGAAGGTATATATGAACATATTTATACTGAAGACAAAAAAATTAACCGTAAATATATTAATGATAACATATTATTTTTTCTTGGAATTCATCTTCTACCAACAATGCTGATAACTGGATGCTCATAATAACATCAAGAAAAACCTGCAGGTGCTGAAACTACTTACACACACACGCACACACACGCACACACACACACACCACACACCACACACACACCACACACACACACACACACACACCCACACCCAAACACACACACACACATACACACCCACACACACACACACACATACACACACGAGAGAATTGAGAGAAAAATACAGCCCCTTCTTCTTCCTCTTCAACTTTTTGTCCCCCTTCTCCTGGTTTGTTTTTGTCCTGTTATCCCCCCTGAGATTTAAGAAGCTGAGAGGCAAGGCCATGAGATGAAAATACTGCTGACAAAGGAATACAAAGGAATACAAAGGAAACACAAACAGCAACATACCATTATCCTTATATGACTGTTTGATTTAACTACACTACACTAATTAGATAATAAGAGAGAAAGGATAGGAAAGTAGAAGGCTCCTCCCCACCCACCCATCCTTCCAGCCGAAGCTGGCTGGAAATGAAGCGATACCATGCAGTATAAAGGAGGAGGAGGAGGAGGAGGAGGAGGAGGAGGAGGAGGAGGAGGAGGAGGAGGAGGAGGAGGAGGAGGAGGAGGAGGAGGAGGAGGAGGAGGAGGATAAAGATGATAATGATGATAATAATGATGATTTTCGTAGAGGTTGTGGAGGTGAATTAGAATGAAAACACAAAAATAAGCAACATGAGGATATTTTCTAAGGAATTCAAAAGCTATAAAACCCCAAAAAAAGGAACATAGGATATTTTCTAAGGAATACAAAAGCTATAAAAACAGAAAGACCTGAGGATATTCAAGAATACAAGGCACAAGAGTAAACGAGACCTGCGGACTAAATTTTCAAGAAGGTACAAATATCCATCAGAGAGTACTACCATACTATTGCTGAAAACCAGAGAATTGACCAAATAAGAGTTAAATAACACATGATTTATCACAGACGGAAAAGTTCTACTATAAAAAACGACTTAGTCATTTTTTGTTTAAAAGTTGAATTACGTGACACTAATAAGATTAAAAAACGACTGATATTTTATAAGGACTGAATAAGTATAGACTGTGCGATGAAATGAGACCTGTGAGTGTAATATTTGAGCTTATGAGTGGAAGAGGGAGACTTGTGATGTGAGTATGGAACTGTATAGTGTGAAGTGGAGACGTGGAGTTATATAGAGACTGGTTGAGTGTGAAGTATGGACTTTGATAATAGGACTGACTGTGTGTAAGTATGGAGACTGTGTGAGTGTGAAGTATGGAGACTGTGTGAGTGTGAAGTATGGAGACTGTGTGAGTGTGAAGTATGGAGACTGTGTGAGTGTGAAGTATGGAGACTGTATGAGTGTGAAGTATGGAGACTGTGTGAGTGTGAAGTATGGAGACTGTATGAGTGTGAAGTATGGAGACTGTATGAGTGTGAAGTATGGAGACTGTGTGAGTGTGAAGTATGGAGACTGTGTGAGTGTGAAGTATGGAGACTGTGTGAGTGTGAAGTATGGAGACTGTGTGAGTGTGAAGTATGGAGACTGTGTGAGTGTGAAGTATGGAGACTGTGTGAGTGTGAAGTATGGAGACTGTGTGAGTGTGAAGTAGGGAGACTGTATGAGTGTGAAGTATGGAGACTGTATGAGTGTGAAGTATGGAGACTGTATGAGTGTGAAGTAGGGAGACTGTATGAGTGTGAAGTATGGAGACTGTATGAGTGTGAAGTATGGAGACTGTGTGAGTATGAAGTATGGAGACTGTATGCAGTGTGAAGTAGGAGACTGTGTGAGTGTGAAGTATGGAGACTGTTGAGTGTGAAGTATGGAGACTGTGTGAGTGTGAAGTAGGAGACTGTGTGAGTGTGAAGTATGGAGACTGTATGAGTGTGAAGTATGGAGACTGTGTGAGTGTGAAGTAGGGAGACTGTATGAGTGTGAAGTATGGAGACTGTATGAGTGTGAAGTATGGAGACTGTATGAGTGTGAAGTATGGAGACTGTGTGAGTGTGAAGTATGGAGACTGTGTGAGTGTGAAGTATGGAGACTGTGTGAGTGTGAAGTATGGAGACTGTATGAGTGTGAAGTATGGAGACTGTGTGAGTGTGAAGTATGGAGACTGTATGAGTGTGAAGTATGGAGACTGTGTGAGTGTGAAGTATGGAGACTGTGTGAGTGTGAAGTATGGAGACTGTATGAGTGTGAAGTATGGAGACTGTGTGAGTGTGAAGTATGGAGACTGTGTGAGTGTGAAGTATGGAGACTGTTGAGTGTGAAGTAGGAGACTGTGTGAGTGTGAAGTATGGAGACTGTGTGAGTGTGAAGTATGGAGACTGTTGAGTGTGAAGTATGGAGACTGTGTGAGTGTGAAGTATGGAGACTGTGTGAGTGTGAAGTATGGAGACTGTGTGAGTGTGAAGTATGGAGACTGTATGAGTGTGAAGTAGGGAGACTGTGTGAGTGTGAAGTATGGAGACTGTATGAGTGTGAAGTAGGGAGACTGTGTGAGTGTGAAGTATGGAGACTGTATGAGTGTGAAGTATGGAGACTGTGTGAGTGTGAAGTATGGAGACTGTGTGAGTGTGAAGTAGGGAGACTGTGTGAGTGTGAAGTAGGGAGACTGTGTGAGTGTGAAGTATGGAGACTGTGAAGTAGGGAGACTGTATGAGTGTGAAGTATGGAGACTGTGTGAGTGTGAAGTATGGAGACTGTGTGAGTGTGAAGTATGGAGACTGTGTGAGTGTGAAGTATGGAGACTGTGTGAGTGTGAAGGCTTATCACAGCGACTACTTTATTTTTTATTTTTTTATTTACATCCATTACAGTTTGACAATAGAAAACCAAAAAACAAACAAACTAGGGATAGAAACATAAAACATAAAATAAAGAGACTAAAAAAAAAGCGACTACTCTTGTGTTGTATTGCATTATAATGTCTTTGAGGAAATCAAGTAAATTCATCAGGAATATAATCATGATTTTTAATTTCTAAACTAATTTGGTGAGTCTTTGATGATAGTTCCTTTCTAGATATTCTAATATTTTGTCTTTCGTGTTAGATTCTAAAGAAAAAAAAATATTGTCTTCTTTGTGCGATGGCCGGGAATCGAACCCGGGTCAACTGCTTGGAAGGCAGCTATGCTCACCACTATACCACCATCGCCTGAAGTTACATGAGAAAGAGGAGAAACATAACAAAGAGAAAAGGAGGAGGAGGAGGAGGAGGAGGATGAGGAGGATACGCACAACAACAACAACAACAACAACAACAACAGAAATTAATAATAAAATAAAAAAAAAAAAGAAGATCATCAGGTACTGGCTTGAGTAAAACACTTTTCTAGGGGCTAATATAATAAATAGTGTTTGGTAATAACAGGCAAAGAAATGTTCATAAGACTAAGAATCCAAACATCGACACTAGTGACATTATTGAAAATCGACATCGACATTAGTGAAAATATGTATCAAAGAAGAAGGGAAAAAAAAATATAATTATAGACGAGACGAAACAAGTTGC
>JACEEZ010008017.1:267500-270000 GCA_016584305.1 Chionoecetes opilio
AACTAACCAATTATTTTTACATCACAGATGACTGGCCAAGGGCAAATAAAAGGAGTTAACAAAAAGCCCGCTAACTAAATAACTAACTAATTGTCTAACTGATAGACTGATTGACTGACTTGACTAATTGATGGACTGATGACAATATTTACTATATAAATTTTCTGGAGATGAAAAGGGGAGTGGAGAAAGTGAGGATAGAAATTTTAATTGAGTGAGTGAGGTGAGAGGAAGGGAATAGGGTGTGGGGAGAAAAGGGGAGTGAGGGTGAGGGAGTGAGGAGTGAGGAGGATGAAAGTGGGGAGAGAAGTGGAAGAGGAGAGGGGGAAAAGACGGAGGAGAAGAGAGAGTAGAGAAGGAAAAGGGGTGAGGGAGAGAAGAGGAGAGGGAGCAGGAGGAAGAGGAAGAGAGGAGAGAGGAGAAAGACGGAGGGGGAAGGAAGGGGATACGAGAGGAGAGAGAGAGAGAGAGACGAGCAGAATAGAAGAAGAGATGGGAGAGAGGAGATAAAAGAGAGTTGAGAGAGAGAGAGAGACGAGAGCAGTAAGAGCGAGAAAAGAGAGATGAGAGAGAGAGAGCGAGAGAGAGAGAGAGAGAGAGAGGAGAGAGAGGAGTGAGAGAAGAGAGAGAGAAGAATGAGAGAGAGAGTGGAGAGAAGAGGAGAGAGGAGAGAGAGAGGAGAGAGAGAGAGAGAGAGGAGAGAGAGAGAGAGAGAGAGAGGAGAAGGGAGGAGAGAGAGATGAGAGATGAGAGAGAGAGAGAGAGAGAGAGAGGAGAGAGAGAGGAGAGAGAGAAAAAAGATGAAATAGACATAATGTTCAGAATTAATTTTCTTGTTGCTTTTAATCAGGCTTATTCATACCAATAAAAAACACACCAAAGGGGTCTTAAATACAAGGATCAAAGTTTCTCATAAAAAGATGGAAATATAGCTGGGAGGAAGTAGAGACATAGCAGGAGAAAAGAGTAGTAGAAGGAGTAGTAGAAGAGTAGAAGAGAGGGGGTAGAGAGTAGTAGTGAGTAGAGTAGTAGAGAGAAGAAGAGTAAGAGAGAGAGAGAGTAAGAGAGAGTAGTAGAGAGGGAGAGAAGTAGAAAAGGGAAGTAGAGAGTAAGTAGGAGTAAGAGTAAGAAGTAGGAAGGAGAGCAAAAAAGTGAAATAAAATATTTTAGAATATATAATAGTATACTAATACTAGTCACATGGAGTCTAAAGCAGTAATATAAGTTTTACTAGTAACAGAGAAGTATAGTGGATGAAGTAGTAGACATACAGTAAAACAGTAGTAGTAGTAGTAGTAGTAAGTAGTAGTAGTAGTAGTAGTAGTAGTAGTATAGTGTAGTAGTAGTAGTAGTAGTAGTACAGTCAGTAGTAGTAGTAGTAGTAGTAGTAGTAGTAGTAGTATAGTAAGTAGTAGTAGTCAGTAGTAGGTAGTAGTAGTAGTAGTAGTAGTTAGTAGTAGTAGTATAGTAGTAAGAAAAGTAGTAGTAGTAGTAGTAGTAAGTGAGTAGTAGTAGTAGTAGTAGCAGCAGTCAGTAGCAGAGTAGTAGTAGAGTAGTAGTAGTAGTAGTAGCAGTAGTAGTAGTAGTAGCAGTAGAGTATAGTAGTAGTAGTAGTAGTAGTAGTAGTATAGTAAGTAGTAGTTAGTAGTAGCAGTGTAGTAGTAGTAGTAGTAGTAGTAGTAGAAGTAGTAGTAGTAGAAAGTAGTATTAGTAGTAGTAGAAGCAGCAGAGAAGCAGTAGTAGTAGTATAGTAGTAGTAGTAGTAGTAAGTAGTAGTAGTAGTAGTAGCAGTAGAAAAGTAGTAGTAGTAGCAGCAGAAAGTAGTAGTTGTAGTAGCAAGTAGTAGTAGCGTAGTAGTAGTAGTATAGTAGTAGTAGTAGTATTTTAGTAATAGTAGTAGTAGTAGTAGTAGTAGTAGTAGTAGTAGTAGTAAGTAGAGAAGTAGTAGTAGTAGCAGCGAAGTAGTAGTAGTAGTAGTAGTAGTAGTAGTAGTAGTAGTAGTGTAGTAGTAGTAGTAGTAGTAGTAGTAGTAGTAGTAGTAAGTAGTAGTAGTAGTAGAGCAGCAGTAGTAGTAGTAGTAGTAGTAGTAGTAGTAGTAGTAGTAGTAAGTAGTAGTAGTAGTCATAGAAAGTATTTAGTAGTAGTAGTAGTATAGTAGTAGCAGTAGAAGTATAGTAGAGAGAAGTAGTAGTAGTAGTAGTAGAAGCAGTAGTAGTTAGTAGTAGTAGTAGAAAGTAGTAGTATTTAGTAGTAGTAGTAGTAGTAGTAGTAGTAGTAGTAGTAGTAGGTAGTAGTAGTAGTAGTATTAGTAGTAGTATGTAGTAAGTAGTAGTAGTAGTAGTAGTAGTAGTAGTAGAAAGTAGTAGAGTAGAAAGTAGTATAGTATTGGGTGGGTAGTATAGTAGTATGTAGTATAGTAAGTTAGTAGTATAGTAGTAGTAGTAGTAGTAGTAGTAGTAAGTAGTAGTAGTAGTAGTAGTAGTAGTAGTAAGTAGTAGTA
>JACEEZ010008017.1:275000-276503 GCA_016584305.1 Chionoecetes opilio
TCCTAGCAGTATTCTTGCATGCTGAACACAACTCTCAATTTAGTTTTCATTTACAATGATTAAAATGCCCTATTTCAGCCAATTCACAATAACATACTTCATATTCCTTAGAAAATCCGAAATTAGAATTTGAAACTGAAAACTAATTCCAGATTCGTGTTCAGCATGCCCAAATACTATTAGGAACAAATTTTCATGCAAATCTATGCGTATTTAAAAAAATATTACATAATTGGCAATATTTTTAGGGTGACATATTTGTTTGGAAATTAATTACTAATAGTGTTCGGGCATGCTGCAAACGAATCTGGAATCAGTTTTCAGTTACAATAATTAGAAGTCCCTATTTCAGCCAATTCAAAATGACATACTTCATATTCCTTAAAAAATCACAATTAGAATTTGAAACTGAAAACTAATTCCAGATTCGTGTTTCAGCATGCCCAAATACTATTAGGAACACATTCATGGGAAATCTATGCGTATTTAAAAAAATATTACATAATTGGCAATATTTTTTGGGGGACAGATTTGCTTGAAAATGAGTTCCTAGCAGTATTCTTTCATGCTGAACACGAATCTGGAGTCAGTTTTCAGTTAAAATGATTAAAAGTCCCTATTTCAGCCAATTCACAAGGACATACTTCATATTCCTTAAAAAATCACATATTAGAATTTGAAAAATAAAAACTAAAATTCCCGATTCGTGTTTCAGCATGCCTGCAAACTTTTTGGAACAAAATTTTTAGCAAGCTAGCGTATTTAAAAAAACATTGCATAATTGGCAATATTTTTAGTGTTACAGATTTGCTTGAAAATTAATTCCTAGCACTGTTCGGGCATGCTGAACACGAATCTTAAATTAATTTTCAGTTACAATGAATAAAAGTCCCTATTTCAGCCAATTCACAATAACATGATTTCATATTCCTTAAAAAATCCGAAATTAGAATTTGAAACTGAAAACTAATTCCAGATTCGTGTTCAGCATGCCCGGACGCATATTGCCGAAGTCTATTGTTATACGGGATCAGGGGAAATTGGGACCAATCGCGCGCCCGGGGAGAGCGGGGTGTGGGAGGGGCTTATACTCAGACGTCCACACCAATAGTTACGGGTAACTTGCTACTTTTGTGGGCAATATTTGTGCGTGACTTGATTTAAATAATATATTTTTAGAGAGAGAGAGAGAGAGAGAGAGAGAGAGAGAGAGGAGAGAGAGAGAGAGAGAGAGAGAGGAGAGAGAGAGAGGAGAGAGAGGAGAAGAGAGAGAAGAGAGGAGGAGAGGGAGATAGAGTAAGAGGAAAAGGGAGAGAGAGAAGAGAGAGAGGAAAAGAGAAAAGGAGAGAGAGAGAGAGAGAGAGAGAGAGGAGAGAGAGAGAGAAGGGAGAGGGGAGAGAGAGAGAGAGAGAGAGAGGGAGAGAGAGAGAGAGAGAGAGAGGAGAGGAGAGAGGAGAGGAGAGAGAGAGGAAGAGAGAGAGAGAGAGAGGAGAGGGGAGAGAA
>JACEEZ010008019.1:0-21427 GCA_016584305.1 Chionoecetes opilio
AAAAACCGTTGTAAAATGTCATTGCTTAACTACGTCACAGGAAGGGTCTTACGGCGGGGGGCGAGCTGAACCCGACCTGGGACGAGCAAAAACCTCGTACTACTGTTTGTTCCCTTTGTATTAATGTTATCATTTATTCAATGTTATTTTTTTATGTTAAATTATTTTTTTTAGCTAAACAAATTTGGAAAAAATCGGGGAGAAAACAATTTCTCGTTGGTGGGGATTGGCCCAACCCTCACCTGATTCGGGACTGAGGTGGCGAGTAAAACTTTGTGTAGTGTCGTGGTCGGAAGGGTATCGGTAATATTTCGGGGGAGGAGCAGGGGGATACACGCACCACGGTAGCTCAAAAGGGACGACTTAGGGACAGGGTTACAGGGGCGAATTTTGGAAAAGAACCGAAGAAGCCGGCTTCTTGCAGTTTGCGTTTCTGTTTTGGGGGCACTTTTAAGAACCGGCTTCTTAGGTTGGGCCCCAGCGGTCAAGCCGTAAAAAGCCATAGAAGCGAAGCCGGGCTCGCTTACCCGGCTTTTTCCCCGTTTCTTCCCGGGGGCGTCCGATAACAAAAAATTTGGCGGGGAGGCGGGAGATCTGACACAGGGTATCGTGTAGAAAACTGTATTACAGATACAGACCAAAAGTAAACCATAGATGTACATTCAGAAGCTGCCTTACCTTAAACCACAAAAGAATATACAGGTTAATGCACGACAGGAAATTTTAAAACTGGTAAAAATATCATGTCTTCGGCTGACGATGGGGCCTGCTGCGACGTATATTTTTTGTGAATTTCGCTGTAATATGGCCCCATTAACCTATTTTTAAAATTAGTAGCACGGGCTTAACTTTCGGACCACCTATGAGCTAAAAGGAATACAGGGTGATAGGAAACGTCGATCGTCGGGTGAAATACTTTCTCTAGCCCTTTTACCCATAAAACCAACGTTTTTTTTCTAATTTTACAATTATGCAATCAAAACCGACCGGAAAACGTTTTCGCTGTTTCTTATGCCCCAATTTTTGGTTTCTTAAGATCTCTCACCCTTGGGGGGGGGGGAAAGGGAAAAATTTGGGAACTCTCGCCGCAGACAGAGTACCAAAAACCCTTCCCATCATCCAAATTCCCCCAAAAAACATTGAAAGATTCTTAAGTTCATTACATTACTGTTGACGGACATGAAAATATTAAGGGTTAGGTAGAGGTGTGATGGGTATTGTGAAAGACTAGCTTTGCTTTAGGAAAATCTTAAAAAAGGGCCCACGGGTTAAGCTGACCCAAAGATGGCTCTATGTTTATATTTACGGGCCTTTAAAAACACATCTTTTTAGATTTAATGAGTGCCGACCCTTATTTGCCTACATGGCCGTTTTAAAATTCGGGTTCTTAGAAAAACAAGTTCCAAGGGTTAGGTTGGTCAAGTCAGGTTAGGTTGGTTAGTGCACAGCCCATGGACTCGAGGGGGGGGTGCTAGGTTGGGGTCGAGATTTTTTGTCATCTTAGAATAAAGGCTCCCCTCCTATCTTCTTCTTCTTCTTTTATACAACAAGTTTGGGGACATGGGGGAAACCGGGGTTTTTGGGGGGGGGAGCACACATAAAAGGGGAAATGGGGCCCCAAAGTCTATAAAATAGGGAAATTTCCCCTATTAGGGTTTTTTTTTTGGGGGGGCCTTTTTCCCTTATGTGTGTGCCCCCCCCCCCCAAAAAACCCCCGGTTTCCATTTTTTCCCCCAAGCTTGTTGGTTTAAAAGAAAAAGAAATGGGGTGGGCCTTTGTTTTTAAAGGTACCGTTTAATAATAAAATTTATTATAATATTATATAATAAAATATTTTTATATATATTTTTTAATATATATATATATATATATATTATTTTAAGGGTGTTTTCTTATTTTTTGGGTTAAATTGTATTTTATAAAAAAGGGATTAATGGCATTTTTTGGTTTACCGTTTTTTTATTTGACATATAATTAATGGGAAAATTTGGTACTTCGCTTTGCAACAAATTGGGGGAAGGGGGAAAGGGTTATTTATCCGATGATTCAACTTTTCGCATATAAAAAATTGGGGTCGTTTATTTTGGGTTGAAAGTTCCCTATTTCCGACAATTCGTGATCTAAACTTTTCCTTTCATCTGACAAAATTTGTTACTTAATACTGCCCCCTCACAATACTACACGATAAGGGCTTTAAAAAAACATCAGAACCGTAAAACGCATTACTAAACTTTTTTGGTTTAAAACCCGCATATCCGGACTCCGAAAAGTTTTTAAAGCCGTTTTTGTTATATAAAGGCCCGAAAAAAGCGAGGGTTGTTGAAACCCTAAACTTTGAAAAAGTTAAGGAGATATGTAAAACCAAATACGTTGGGTTTTGGGTACTTTAAAGTGGATATTTATGGGTCAAGGTTTTCTGCATTAGGAAAAAACAAAATTATGAAACTAGTTAGGAAAAATGTATTTGTTAAATATAAAATGTTAATCGTTTTTACTGGCTTTTTGGGTTGAAATTATCTGCCCAATCATATTACATGGCCCCTTTGTGCTTTAAAAATCTGGGTTTTAAATACTTTTTTTATTTTAGTGTATGTTGGATTTTTGCTTCTGTTTTTTTTTACTTTTCCTTATAAAACCTTATAAAGGGACCATCAACAAATACTTATTTTATTATTTTCATTTCCCCGTAATTTTCCCCCTTTATCTATAAAAAGGGGGCAAATATCGGTAAAATTAGGGTGAAACTATAAATGACTATTGTCATGTATGAAAAACATCTAATCTGTCTGTCTCTATTTTCCCTTTTATGGCGGGGTTTAATCTGCAAAATAACACAGTCTTGTTTCAGGAGTTTTCCGGTTTTCATGAAGTTTATCCGACCGAAAAAAGAAAGGGGAAACTCTGAGAGAAGGAGTGAGAGGGGGGGGAAATAAAAAAAAAAAATATCTTTTTCCATGAAAAATGGTTTTTCTATCAAACTTTCTCACAGATTTTTTTGCAATATTACTAAAAAAAAACTTCTTCAGAAAATCCGCAAATAAAAAAAAATACATAAAAAGAAAGTCAAACGAAAAATTAAAGGATTTTTATAAAATTAAACAATAGAACTAAAATCACTTCAAAAATCTTTAAAAAATCTAACATATGCAACTGCATTTGATATGGGGAAAAAAATTATAGTTTCTTAGGGTAATTAAAAATAAATTTAAAGTCGGCTTAAAAGTGTAGACTTCCATAATTTAAAGATGCATGAAGGCAAATTTTTCCATATTAAGGCTTTGTACAGTGTGGTCGGGACCAGTCTGTTTGGCTCTTGGCCAAAAAAGGTCTTTTAGCTGCCTTGTTGTACTGGCTGTTTTTCCCTGCAATGGAAAACTAGATACCACTCCGGATACAACCTTTCAGCCTTTAAACGCGAAAAAATTTTTTTTAAATTATCGTCTTAATTTTAAACCCCTTGACTCTTTTATGATGGATTAACGTATCCTTCTTTCTACTCCTCCAAAGTATTTGCTGCAATATTTTGCTGTTTTAAAACGCTAAAAAAATAAAATTGAGAAAAGTATTTTTTTTGATCCCATAACCCTACAGTAAATTTATTAAGCGAGAGAGAGAGAGAGATTAAAATTTAAAAGCCAAAAAATTACCAAGAATGAAAAACACCCCCCATCTTTCCCAAACAAAAAAAAATCGGCCCCAACACCAAAGCGGAAAATCCCGGGGGAAGGGGCGATGATGGCCGTTAATGAAATCCCCCATTAACCCACCCTTGCCCAGGGGCAGATTTTAAAAAAAAAATAGTCACTAATGTGGAAATCGACCCCCGCCCGCCCCTATGATGTCCTAGGGGCCCGCCTCTTTTCCTTTGCCCTTTAAATCCTTGGTTAAGGAGCAAAAAAATTTAAAGTGAAGGATATGTTTGTGATCCTTCACAATATCGTCAGTCAGTTATCGTAATTATTAATGTTTCATTCGACGGACACTTTCGTATTTTGGTTTTATTGTTTTACAGTTATACTTGAGCGCCGAGGGGAGCCCCCGAACACCACGTCACCTTTTTTCGAGGCACGAAAACGAGAGGAAGCCCCCAAAAGCCGTAAAAAGGGGTTCTTACGGCTTTCTCACCAAAAAATTCGCCTCGGTTTCGGACTGCCATATCGCCTGCTCCCGCTTCGAACTCCCCAAAAACCCGCCACCGAACCCCTCCCCAAAACAAAAAATCCCAATTTTTTTTTTTTTTTGTCTTTTGTAAGAACAGGTTTTTCCGACACACTATACACTACGTTCTATCAAAAATTTAAATGAAAACAGTTGATTTTTTATACTTACACCACTTAATCTATCTATTTTTATTTTAATAAAGCAAAAGTGTGTTGTGTTATTATGTGTGTGAGTTTTGGGGGTTTGTGTGTGTGTGTGTGGTGTGGTAAGGTTCCGCCCCCCTGGGCGGAACCCCTCATATACCCATTTTTGGAACCGGTTGACCGGGGGGAAGGGTTTTTTAACCCACTTATGAGAGATCCGTCATTTTTTTTTTTTTTTTTAGAAACCTATTACGATAATTGTGAAAAAAGTGGGTTTTGCGAGAATTGCGAACCCTTGATTGGGGTGATGGGTAAGGGTGAGTGAATGGGTGGGTGGGGGGAAAGGGTGGGGGGTGAGGGTGAGTGAATGGGTGGGGGGTGATGAGTGAGGGAATAGGTGGGGGGTGAGGGGTATGGGAGTGAAGGGGTGTGGGGTAGGGGTATGGGTGAGGAATGGGTGGGGGGTGAGGTATGGGTATGAAGGGTGGGGGTATGGGTAAGGGGTAGTAAAAGGGGTTTTGGGTGATGTAAAGGGTTGGCGTTAAACACTGGGAATGGGTGAGTGAAGGGGTGTGTGGTGATGGTAATGGTGAGGAATTGGGGGGGTGAGGGGTAATGGGGAGTGAATGGGTGGGGGGAAAAAATACATTTCTACATCCATGTTTTTCCCAGAAAGTTGAAGGGGCTATCTGGAGAGCCGTGTTTGGGGGGCCCAAAGGCCCCCAAACACAGGGTTGGGCCAAAGCCCCCCAAATATCGCCACCAATACCCCCCCGCAGGAGAGCCAAAATCCCCCCGGAGGGCGGTTTTGCGGCTATAAAATAAAACGAAATGTGTGTGTGTGTGTGTGTCCGCGATAGTGCCCCCCCCGTCCCCAAATCCCACATTGGCACAGTTTTAAAACCACTCGACCGGGGCAACTTTTAACCCCACTTAGAGAGATCCGATCACTTTTTTTTCTTTTTTTTAGCACCCTTTTTAGCGAAAATTTGTAAAAAAAAATTGGGTTGCGAGAATTGGGGAAAACCTTGATGTGGGGGTGTGGGTATGGGTGAGTGAAGGGGTGGGGTGATGGGTATGGTGGGGGGTGATGGGTGAGTAAATGGGGGGGGGGAAGGGTGATGGGTGGGGGAATAGGTGGGAGGTGAGGGGTATGGTGGTGAATGGGGTGGGTGATTAAGGGGTGAGTGAATGGGTGGGGGGTGAGGGATAATGGTAATGAAGGGGGGGGGTGATGGTAATGGTGAATGAATGGGTGGGGGGGAGGGGAAAGGCGTTAATACATACATTTCTACTCCATGTTTTCAAAAAATTTTAGAAGGGCTATCTGGAGAGTCGGGTTTTTGGGGGCCCCCCGAAGGCTTTCAAACACCTCTCCAGAAAGCTGTGTTTGGTGGGCCGGGCCCACCAACACAGGTGGTGGGCCCTTGGCCCACCAACACAGGTGGGGGGCCAAAGGGGCCCACCATAGCCCTCCGCGGCTACCCAAAAGAAGCCCCGCCCCGGAAAGGCGCTTTGCGGCTATTTAGTCATAATTCTCTCTCTCTCTCTCTTCCCCTCTCTCTCTCTCTCTCTCTCTTCTCTCTCTCTCTCTCTCTCTCTTCTCTCCCACAAATACATATATAAAACCGCACGCCACCACACTTTGAAAAAGTTATTTGACTGACCTCAAAGCGTTTAAATTTCATCATACTGCTCGGGGATCCTGCTGCTCACACATTTGCAATCGCGCATCGCCTAAGGCAGTTGTATATTTTTAGAGGTTTTTTGTCCGACTTTGATGGTGCTGTAAGACTTGTTTATTTCTGCGGGCGGAGGGGCTGGGGAAAAAAGTCCCTGTAATCTCAGATACCAAAAATCGGGTGATCAGGCAGTTTTTTAGGGCGAAAGTAAAACAAATTGCAGTAAATGGCATATGCATTTGAAAAGGGGGTTTATAGTTATAATTTTCAATAAAAAACAGTAAACACCCTAAGAAATGCCTTTACCGACTATGAAAAAATGCATGAATTTTAATTCCCCTTAACTCTTCCCCTTTTAAACTTTGCGGCAACTTTTTCTGAAGGGTATAAATAGAAGCGCTTTTTATTAGTTTTCCCATTGCTAATTTCTTATCTAAAAATTTAATTAGAACCATGCATAATTGCGTTAAATTTAAAAAAATCATCATCGGGAAATTTTTCCCCCGTTGTGAGGTTATTTATTTATTATATATTTCGTTTTTGATAAGATTGTACCATGTATAAATTACGTTTGCAAAATTAAATACCTCTCAATCGGGAAAATTACCCGTTTGATGTTTTTATTTATTTATTTAAACGCTAATTTATGCAGGGTTCTAATCTTTTTATCAGATAACGAAATATGCAAGGGAAAGCTAAAAAAATTGGCTTTATTGATCCCCTTCATGATAAAAGTTGACTGGAAAAGTTTTAAATGGCAAAGATTTTAAGTGAATTTTAATTCATGCATATTTCTTCAGTCTCGAAATGCATTTCTTAGCGTTTTTTTACTGTTTTTTATTGATAATATTATGAAAAAACCCTTTACCAGATTCAGTATTCATATTACGATAACCAGTCTATATGATCCGTATATATATATATTATTTTTTATATTAAATTATATAAAAATATTAAAAATTTTATTTTATATATAAAATTTTATATATATAATAATATTTTTTGAGAGCGAGACAGTGAGTTGTTTAGAGGAAGGGTAGCGGCTGAAAGCCCGAAACCATAAAAAAAAGGTGAGGGAAAAAAGTGATAAAAATAACAATTAATAATATCTAATAATCCCTTGTAGCAAGGGAAAGAGATCTTGCTTTTGAAGCAACACAGGATGACTAAAAAAAATGCTTTATAATCTAAACCTATTACAAAACACAAGATAAAACCCTAGAAAAAAAACCAAAAAAGAATACTAAATAATTTTTCCCCACCAGGGTAGTAAAGCATAAAAAAAAAGGTGGTTGACTTAGTAGATTTCCCGGTGTAATGTTGACGGGGTACTTACTTAAAAGGGCAAAAGAGGTGTTACGCTATGTTCCCCGAAAGTGTAAACGCTTCACTATACAGAGACTGGCTAACAAAAAAAAACGGGGTTTAAATGCCCTCGTATTTCCTGGGGCTGTTTCACTCAGCTTTGAGTCGGACCACCGGGCGAGATCCGGGGAGATTTTCCGGTGTTTTCCTTCGTGTTGATTGGGGAAAGGGTGTTAGGGGGATCCGGCAGTGGTGGGGGTTGTGTGGTGTGTGTGTGTGGTGTGTGTGTGTTGGGTTGGTGTTTTTTTGGTGGTCAAAAAGGTAGGATAAGGCGAAGTTTATGATACCCCCCCCCATAAGCGACGCCCGGGGAAGAAGGGGGTCGTAGAGTTAAACGGGGTCAAGGTAGCCTCTAGGTGCGAGAGAGAGCGTTTTCAATGATGTTGTCGGTCCCCTTGATGGGATGATGGTCGGGTTGTAAGGTTGGGGAAGGAGACCTCGGAGAAGCTTGATTGGAAATTTTTGGCACGATTTGGAAGGAAAGGGGGTTTGTGATCAGTGTAATTTTTAAAGGACTTGATTTGGGGTGGATAACACTAAAATTTTTTTGTACCGCTGAGACATTCCCGGAGTTCTTTCTCGTGTGCTTACCGTTTTGGGGATGTTGAACTTGCTGGAGGGTTGCCAAGGGGTAAGAATCCCTCCACCTTTTTGTAAGAGTACAGCCCCAAAGCGGTGTCGCGGGCATCTGTTTGAGAGAAAAAGGGTTTGGCGAAGTGGGACGTGAGCACGGGACCCGGGGAAAGGGAAAGTTCTTATTTTTTTGAAGGCGGCTTTGGCAACTCCGCCCATTTTGTAGGTACAGCCCACTAGTGACCCGGGGTAAAGGGGACGATAGGGGCCCGCAAATTTTGGGACGAAAATTCCGGTAGTAACCTCCATACCCAAAAGCCCGTAGGGCCTTCGATAGTAGGGGGGGTCTCCAAGATGGGGGAGATTTTGGGCCTTTTGGGGGTGTACTTGGCCTTGTCCCCCTCGTGTCCCAGGTATGTCACCGTGGCTCGGCTAAAGGTGGTCTTGGCCCGCTTGTGGTCAGTTGTGCTCCCTCAGCCTGGCCCCCCCCTTTCCCCGAGTTTGAGAAGGTGCTCTCCCAAAGCCCCTGTAAATATCAGAATGTCGTCTAAGTATACGAAACCCCACCAGACCCAAAAAGGTCCTTGCCCTTTGGAAGGTAGGGGGGCACCCTCACCCCAAAAGGCATGATCTGTATGGAAAAAGCCCAAAAGGGTGTGTGAAGGTTTATATTTGTTGGGCCTTTTTCCGAAAGGGGGTTTTTGGGTAGACCCTTCAGAATAAATTTTTGTTATAAAATTAGTTGTCAACCTTTTCGTGAGATCTCTATTCTTGGTAGAGGAAGCGCCCGGAACAGTCACGCGTTTCTCTGCGGTAGTCCGTGCGAGGCGCATTTGTCCATCCCCTTGGGGACGAGAAACATGGTGCGCCCACGGAGACTGGCGGGGAAATAGCCAGTCCCGTGGATGTAATCCCCTTTTGCCTCATCCGGTCCATTTCCGAATTAGTGGGTAGGGGGTTGACGAAGGGGAGGGGTTCCGGGGAGAAGCCGACATCGGGGAGGTCTGTTAAAATTTAGGATGATCGCCAAGGACTCTTTAGGGTTTAACATAAGGTGATTATGTCTCTCCTGTGAGAGGAAAGATGGTGGGTTAGGAAATCTCTAAATTTTCCAAGTAGGTTGAGTTTTTTCACAATCTGTACCTTTAAAAGGGTGTGGTATTTTCAGGTACAAAAAGGTGCAACGGCATTTATTTGAATCAGGTATTTTTTTTGTATGGTGAAAAGGTTTTGGCTACTTTGTAAAATTTCAGTAATTAAATTTTGAATTAGCTGAGTGTTTTTACGGCGGTGGGGAGTGTTTATGATATATTATTGTCATGACCTCTTACTGTGTTAAAAGGGCCCTGGTATTTTAGCTTGTAAAGGTAACCCAAAGACGGGAAATGAAGCAAGGACTTGGTCCCTTCTAAATGTTCTTATTTTAGCTTACTATCAAGTTTTTTTTTCATTCCCCTTGGCTTTTTTGAGATTGCTTGAGCAAATGAGCGGATTGGTCAAAGTATTCTTAAGTTTCTCAATGTATTGATATGGACAGTTTACGGGTATGTTGTTTAGAAATCTGTCTTTGATTCCCTTAAAGGGGCCCCCCTACCTTACGCCCAACAATAGCTCAAAAGGAGCACACCAAGGGACTGTTGGTTGCCCCGTTGGGAATGGGACGAAAGGAAGGGTTTCGCCCATTCTTGCCCTTGTCATGAAAAAACTTGGGGAAATCCCTTTAAAGGGGTTGGGTGCATTTTCCCCAAAACACCTTTTTTGGGGGGTATGCCGTAGTAAGCCCGTGTGATTCCAAGCTCTGCCAGAACTGCTGCAAAGGACCGCTCGTGAAATTTGGCCGGGCATTTTAAATTTTTCCCTAGGTATCCAAAGGTATGAACAGTTGAGTGAGTTTTTGACACAATTTTTTTGGCTGAATTTTTTTTAAGGGGGAAAGCCTCGGGGGTTCGGTTTTTTGGAAACCATGATAGTGAGGATGTATTGGTTCCCTTCCTAGTTAGGGGGCAAGGCCAACGATGTCAATGATGCTTTTGAAAAGGTTTCCCTCAGGCATTTGGGATGGGTTTGAGGGTACGAGGAATATTTTATTATTTTCCCCATAATCTGGCAAGTGTGACTGATTATTTGAATTAGGTCTTTTTTAACCGGCAGTAAAATCTTTGAGTATTTTGTCACTTTTTCTACCCATGTGCCGCTGTTCTCCATGAGCGATTTCCCTGTTTGGGCTTCTCAGTTGATTGGAAATAAAATTTTGGTGAACTTCGCCAAAATGGCATCTAGAAATTTTATGCATTGAATAGCCCCATAAGAACTTTGTCCTGGTAATAGAAAAAAGGGGGAAGATGTCTGATCTTTAGGGAAAGGTCTGGGATGGTACCGGACAGAGGCATCGTCTCGTTAGCCTCAGCAAATATTCTCAAGAATACCTTGCCAAGACTTCGGGTTGGCGTATGGGGGTGTAGTTGCAAGGGGTGAGGGGGTATTTAGCAGTTGCTTCGGGCGTGACGGGTAACGGCACAGTTGGAAAAAGATTTTTGGGTCTCCTTTTCATTGTGAGCTGTGGGTTTTTATTATGGGAGTTTTTTAGTGACAAGGGTGGAAAGAAATAAATCACCAGCCGATCGTTGCTAACAGGAATTAGATGAGGTGGGGAAAGATTTTCCCCCACTGACGCAATGGTTTAAAATCCCTTAACAAGCGGGGCAATCGGTACACCCTGCCGAGGTGGGGAAAAACTGGTGAAAAAACCTTTAGGTACACCTTCTCCCCCGTATCTTCCCTTTTACTCCTGGAATGCAGTTTTAAGAGGATTTTGGGCAAAAAAGAAACAAGTATCCCCATAATCTGGAGAGGGCGCTCCTCAAGTCAGAAACGAGGGAGACAGTACCTTGTGACCCGAAGGGGGTTTAAAGACAGTACCAAAAAGGGGGAATTATTGTGGGTTTACCGAAGCAACTGGTTTAGAAATGTGCCCATTTTAGCTACTTTTACACCTGGGTCAGGACGTTTTTTATGAGGTGGCCGTTTTCTTTCAGAAAAAACAGAACACACTTGGCCGAACCACTATTACAGACTTTCACCTTTTTATAACTTGCACCGAACTTACAATGGACTGAGCCCTTTTTCTCTCCCGAGATACAGGGGGAGTACTAAGGGAAAAAACTCTGCTATTTTAGCACTTTGATTTGTTTGTCTCATCTTGTCTGTAAGTGCAAAAGATTGATGGGTATTTCGTTTAAATTCCTCCCGTGCACGAGTTTACCCGATGTCATAAGTGGGAGAGCAAATTTAGCCATTTTTAAGGGGTCTGAAATTTTTCTGAGGCAAAATTCAGGTAATTTGACCGTATTTTTGTTCAGTTGCGGAAGTTTTGTCGGGACTTTCCCGTGGGACCCCGTAAGGGAATAAGCATCTTTTAATACATCTAATCGGATTTCCTGCACACTGTCTAGAACAGATAAAAACCTTTTCCATTAAGTTTGGCTTTACTACCCCGGTCCAATCCTCTTTTTGGGACCTGAAAAGCTGGCAGAGGTTCAACTTTAAAGAAAAACTTCAGGGTCGTAATCAAAACTGAGGTAAAAAAAGGGGAAAATTTTTTTTATTGTAATTTATTTGGAGTTTGAGGGGGGACCTTTTTTCTGCAGAGCGGGGCTTTTAAATGTGTTCTCTTCACGTTCTTTTTTTGCTCTTTCAGCTCTTTTTCTTCTCTTTCACCCTTTTTTTTCTCTTTTACGCTTTTTTTTCTCTTTTACGTCTTTTTTTGCTCTTTCATAGTCTACTTATTTGTTGCCTGCATTTCACTTTTCCCCCCACTTTTAGGAGAATACTGTGTCTGAAAACCCCTAGAAAAGGGGGTTTCTACTGAGGGTCATTTTTTTGGGTTTTTCACCCGATAGTTAATATTAGTGTCATTAAATGTTCCTTTTAGTTTCATGAGGAATTGATGTAAAATTTGGGCAAAATCTTGGTGATCTTTTGAAAATCTTGCAGCTTTAATTCTTCGCAGAGGGGTTTCCCACAAAAAATCTTCCCCATCAAACTCCATGATTAAAGTTTAAAAAAAAAATTGAACCCAATAGGGTTAGAAGGAGATGCCCAAGGGGGTATTTCAGGAAATTTACTCGAGCTATTAACTGAACTCCCCGAAATGAATTTGATAGGGGAAGACCCCCGGAGATTTATCACTTCGAAGGATTTTAAAGAGCCAGTGGGAAGTACCAGAAAATGCGTACCCCAATACGCACCAAGATCTGGGATAAGTAAATCAAAGTTTAGTTTTTAAAATGGGCAAATTTTTATCGAGTGATTAAATAATTTGGGAAATCGTGGGTTTCCCTGAGAAAAAAAGAGTCAGTATGTTCCCGGGGGGGAATTTTTCCTCTTGGAAAAAAATCAAACGAGCAATAAGGTAATTTAAACATGCGAACTGGAAAATGCCTCTCACCAGGGTTCGTGTAGTGAGTTTTTTTTAAAGGCACACTTCCCACGCTCAATATGTCACCTAAAGTAATAACCCAACATAGACCGTGAACTCTCACAACAAAAAATACCTGGGGGGGAAAAAACGAAAAATATGAATATCATGAAGTGAATTAAGAAATAAAAACCGTAAAGGTTATTACAAAACCCCGGGCGGGCCCCCAACTGTTCGACGAGACAGATTGTCTAGAGGAATGAGTAGCGAGACTGAAAAGCCCCAAAACCCTAACAAAAAGGTGATGGAAAAAAAGTAGATAAAAATAAAAATTTAATAATTCAATTCACCTTGTAGCAAGGGTAAGATGATCTTGCTTTTGAACACACAGAGAGACAAAAAAAATGCTTATATAATCTAAAAAGACCAATATTACATAACACAAATATTAAACCCCAGGAAAAAAACCCAAAAAAAATACTAAAAAGTTTTACCCCAGGTAGTAAAAAAATAAAAAAAAGGTGATTTTACTTGAGTAAGTTCCCGGTTTTTAAGTTTATGGGTACTTATTAAAAACAAAAAATGGGGGGGGGGTGCTATGTTTCCCCGAGAAGTATAACGCTTCAGCTATATACAGAGCGGCTTTTAAAAAAGAAAAAAGAGGTTTATAAATGCCCTCGTATTTGCCTGGGGCGTTCATCAGCTTTGAGCAACACCCGGCGAATCCCGGGTATTTTCCGGTGCCCTTTCCCTTTGTGTTGATTGGGAAGGGGAGTTAGTGGTTCCAGGCAGTGTGTGTGGGTGTGTTGTGGGGTTGTGGTGTGTGTGTTGTGGCACCGGATGAGGATAAGGGGAAGCTTAGATAATATATAATTTTATTTATATATTATATATTATATAATATAAAAAATATATTTAATCCGAGGGCCCCCCGACTTCAGCCCCTTTGCGACGGGCGAATTCCGTGCCAGTCCAGCCTGGGCCCGTATTTATAATACTTTGGGTTTTTCCCCTAAGCAACAAAATGGCGAAGTTCGCCATAATCCCGAAAATTCCATAAATCTCGTGTTTTCTCATAAGTTGCCCCCCAAGCGTAGGGGATGTCCGGAGGTCCCTAAGGTCCTTATGTTGCCTAAGCCGTCAACAGGGGAGCTCAACAAATCTTCCGCCCCCGCCAACCAGATTTTTCGTGTCAGAAAGAGTTCTCGGGGAACTAAGTACAAGGAACTTGTCAAGGGTATCGGGAACCCTGAGGGAATTTGTATGTCACCTCTGAAGCATTTCCCCCAAAATAAATAAAAAGGAACCATAAAACTGCGCGGGAATGAAAATTATAATAAAATTTTTTGATTGTTTCCTCCCACTGGCAAGATCAGCAGGCACGAGCATGCACTGCTGCAGTGAGACCTGGAGCAACTGGAGTGGACGGGAAAAAAGCTTGCTCAAAGGCCCTCCTGGTAGTATACTCTCGTTTACCCCAAAATTTTGTGCGAGACAACCGAAAGTCTCGCCGACGGAATTTTCGGACAGTTCCATTTTACTATAGATGAAAAGGATAATAAAGGGTTTTTTATTGTTTATTTACAACATTTTTTTGAAGGCATTGTTATTTTTTTTATTTTGTATTGATAGTTTTTAATAAATTTAGTTCGTTTTTTGCAGAAATGAGGGAAAAATTTTTTTACTCGCTCATATTACTTCGGAGGGCTATTTTGCTTTCGCCGTAGGAAGATACTACTTCCAGAAAAAAAAAAAAATTAATATTGGAAAAAAGGTTAATTTTTTTTTAGGACCAGAATTCCTACCAATTGGGTTGTTTTGGTTACCTTAATGGATTTAAAACTCCCATGAGTTTCTTCGCAAATCATTATTTTTGGAGATATAAATTTTTTAGTAAGAAGCGTTATGACTTAAAAATTAAGAAACCAAACCCACCTTTAGATTCACTCCCCAAACCTAATGAAACGTAACCCCCCTTTAGATTCACAAACCCTAACTCCCCCTTTTAGTTTCACTAACCTAACCTAACCCCACGTTTTAACCTTCAAACTAAGCCAAATCCTCATTGAAAGTGTCCGGGGAAAAGGGAAGAAAAAGGGCGATGAGGTCCAAGGGGAAAGAAGAGTGAGACGCACGTAAACATTTGTCTTTTCCCCCTATAAAAAACGGTTTATTGTGGGTGTTTGCCATCCCCCCCCTCCCCCCCAAAAACAAGTTTGGGCCCCTTTGGGGGATGCGGGAATTTGCTGGGTAAAAAAGTGCGTTAAAACCACATAGTTATTGAGTTGGTAGTGGCGTAAAAACCCCCTAGATTAGGAAAATTGACTGAATTTCTTCAGTCAAAAACGTGTGGACCTGTGCCCGATCCTCACAAACAGAATACCGGAATTCGATCCCCCCCACCATGGCGTCATCGCGGGGGGGCTAAGGGGACTTCCCCCCCCCAAGTCAAGGACTCCCCCCCCAAAAAATTGCTGCTAATAGCCGCTACCAAACAAAAAAAGGGAAATTTTACCAAATTTTTTCCCATGAGAGCAAAACCTTTTTTTTTCACATTATAAAAAAATTGGTTTGATGTTTCATTTAAAGTTGAAATATGTTTGAAAAAACCCCTTAAAAATTTTTTTTTTGAAGTCTGAAAAGTTTGTAACTTATTAAAAAAGGTTCCAAGAAATGAAAATATATATAGGTTTCATCAGATTCTCTTTTGCAAGCTGTTGCTGACTGTGGAGTGATACTATAGTCAAAGAAGCCTATCACCCCTTTTTTTGCAGTATGCGATGAAACTAGGGAGTATTACTGAGAAATCATTTGGGGGTATTAGGTTGTTTTGGAAATAAAAACCGTACATGAGAGTTCTTGGATTTTTTGTTTTTAAGGTCTTATGTGATTCTTGGCTACTGCTTTGTTGGAGAAATTTTGGGGAGCTAAAATTTAAAAATTTTCGTAAATTTGATACGCAGTGTTTGATACGCCAGTAATGAGTGGCAAAATCATGGTGTGCGGGCACTGATTAGAAAATACCCAAAAAAAAAATCATTTTTTTTTCCCTTGCTCTACTAATTTAGTGCTCTACACAGATTACAGCTGGTGAAAACCCCACTGTGGTAGCTTATCAGAGGTACCGATTTTTTTAACTTGTTTTTGGCCTGATAAACTTATCCGTAGTTCAACCTTATGCTGACATTTTTTCTAGTTTCCCAAGGGGACGGAAATTGCCAGTTCTTAGTTTCCCCAAAGTGTCCCAAACAAATGGAATACCCAAAAATCCCTTAAGCAATTTTCAAACGGTATGAGACCCTACAAAAACTCTGAAGATTTGTCTAGCCATGGACGCTCTGGTGAAGAGGGGCTTGCTTAGGGACTTCACAATCTTTGAATAATTTAGACTGTTTTTTTACTGATTAATTTCCTGAAATTTTTGACATTAAAAACCCCCACTTTCAAAGGTTTGGCAAAGTGGGAATGGATTTTGTGCAGCATTTAAACATGGCACAGGAAACAAAAAATTTCTGAAGATAGAAGAACTTCAGATGCCCTTTCAATCCCTTTTGGGGAAAAAGGCGTTAAATTTGCTGCGGAAGAAACTAACTGTACTCACAAAAACCTTCAAGTTAAAAAGGAAAAGGGAACCATCGTCACGGTTTTAGGACCTTTGTAACTGAACCATAGGCCAAAGACCCTTGAAGAGATGAAGCCCCTAAATCTCACTTAAAAGAGCTTACTATCCATCCCCAGACATGGTACTCGTTGAATTTTTTGGGACGGTTTGAATGAACCAAAAAGGCATTTTACTTGGTGTATCTGCTTTTTATCCCTTTTCCCCGAACTTTCTAAATGAAAAGATTTGAAATACTTGCTGACCAAAATGACTTGAAAGTGAGAGCCTCCATGCGAAGTTTTTGTGCTCAAAAAAATTAAACGATGCAAAAACCTCTCTGGTGCTTTAACAAACTAAAGCCTCTAAAGCAAGGTTTCACCCCCTCTGGGTTTAAAGCATTTGGCTCCACTTTTCCCCTTTATAAGCTAATTAACGATCATTCCTTACTGAAACTTGTCAAAACGTACCTCAGGGCAACAAGGGGTCGAAAGGCTGACCAGTCTAGGTACAATTTTAATTGAAAAAGGGGTGGTGGGGTTCACTCGATCTTATGTAGTTTTTGACAATTTTCCTCTCTTCCCAAAACTGTTCAAACAAAATCGGGAGAAACACCAAAAAAGGCAGTTGCCCCTAATCTTACTTAAAATGGACTAAGTGGTCAGGGAAATTTAACCCTTTAGCACCCGGTTACGATGATCACCATCCTGCGTAAATCCACTGTACCGTCGTCCGGGGGTGTAGTGGTTAAGGCAGTGGGGGGGCCAGGGTAAGGCGTGGGAGGCAGGGGAACCAGGACGGGGGCAGGTTAAAACAGTGGGGGCAGGGGAAACGGACGGGAGGCAGGTTTAAAGGGAGTGGGGGCCCGGGGAAGGGAGTGGGGGGGCAGGGTAACCAGGACAGGAGGCAGGTTAACACAAAGGTAGGCAGGTTAAGGCGTGGGGGCCAGGGTAAAGGGAGTGGGGGGCAGGGCAAAACCCGGACGGGAGGCATGTTAACACGTGGTAGGCAGGTAAAGCAGTGGGAGCCAGGGTAAGGCAGTGGGAGGCGGGGGAACCAGGAGGGAGGCAGGTTAACACAGTGGGGGGCAGGGGTTTAAAGGGAGGGGTGGCAGGGTAAGGCATGGGAAGGGAGGTTAAAACGGACGGGGGGCGGTTAAGGGGAGTGGGGGGCAGGGGAACCGGGGGGAGGCAGGTTAAACAGGGTGGGAGGGAGGTTAAAGGGAGTGGGGGCCGGGTAAGGCATGGGGGGGCAGGTAAACGGCGGGGGGATTTTAACAAGGGGTATCGGTTAAGGAGCGGGGGCCCGGGGAAGGCGTGGGGAGGCAGGTAAAAGGCTTTTTGTACTTATCATATCATGTACTTTATTCTGTTTAAAATACATATCCATGTAGCCTACCTGTTTTGTGCAAAAAGGGAAAAAACCTGAAAATATTTTAAGTTTATATTTTATATTTTTTTCATTTTCAAGATAAAAACCTACTGAGAAAAAAAAAACCAAAAAAATACATTGTGCAATTCCTTTTTGTTTGTTAGTGGGGAAGAGAAAAAATGGCAATTTTATTTTTTTTATAAACAGAATAAAAAATTTTTTTTCAAAATTATAAACTTTGTTAATACTAGCCCCAAAGCCGCCTCGGGGGGGACTTTTTGGCTAGCTCCTGCGGAGGGCTATTGGGGGCCTTCGGCCCACCAAAAAACCAGACCCCTTTAAAAGCCCCCTTCAAATTTCCCGAAACATGGGGGTAGAAAAGTATTTTAAAGCCTTCCCCCTCACCCCCCATCATTCCTCCCCTTCCCATCCTCCCCCCCCCATTACTCACCCATTACCTCCCACACACCCATTCATTCACCCCTTCCCATCACCCCCCCCTATTCCCTCCCCCTCCCCATCACCCCCAACCCCTCACCCCCACCCTTTCACTCCCCACCCCCAACCCCCTTCCCCCATCACCCCACCATTCACTCACCTTACCCTCACCCTACATCAAGGTTTCCCACAATTCTCGAACCATTTTTTTTTTCAAAATTTTCTCCAAATGGGCTACTAAAAAAAAAAAAAAAAAGTATCGATCTTTCCAAAGTGGGCTTAAAACCTTCCCCTGGTCGACCGGTTCCAAAAAATTTGGCCAATGAGGGGGATTCCCCCAGGGGGGGGAAACTATCCCACACCACCACAGACCACACCTTTCGCTTAATTTTTATAGATGGTAATGCATGGTATAACTTTAAATTTTATGTTCATGAAATTTAAAAGCTTAATTCCCTTTTTCTCTTTTTTGGGGCCTAAAAATTAAAACCCGGGAAAACTGTTTCATTTTCAAAAACCCCCCCGCCCCCCCAGTGGATAGGCTCGCGGCGCTCCCCCATACACCCCGGGGCAAAGCCCCCCCAAAAATTTTTTTCCTAGTGACGCCACTGCCCCCCCCTCCCCCACCCCTCCTTGAGAGAAAAAACAAAATTTGGTTCCCGGGGGTGTCGGGGGGCCCATTGGGTTGGGTTGGGATTATGGGGTTTTACACTAATTTAGGATAGATTATGGGGGGTCGGGGGGGCGACCCTCGTAGGGGGTTGGGTTTTAAATTTGCTTAGGTTAGGTTGTTACGAGGGGGGCCTTTTAATCTCGGAGCTTGAAGGTTGGTAAATTTCCCATATTAGGAAAAGTACCTTAGATATAGGTATTTTGACTCCACACAAAATCTAAAAAAAAGTGTTTTCGACGCCCTTAATTATCCCCACCCCAAACCCCGATTCCCACGGTCCCCAAGTTTTTTTGGGGCAAGGGGGGGTATAGGGAAACGCTAGAAATTTACCAAAAAAACCCCTTTTCCAATATAATGGCGGAAGGGTGACGGAAGGATACACACAATTAAACCCCGTAGTAAAGGGGGAAAGAAACAATAGCCCGGGAGGAAGTGATGTTCGGCAGAATACGGAGTTACAGCTACAGATCGGCAGTATTCTACAAACTATAGGCCTTTCCCCTTTGCGACATTTTTAAGAAACCCGTTCACGGAAAACCCCCGAGTTTAGGCGCCATTTTCGCACGAAAAACCCGGGTCCCCAGGCAAAAACGCGTATGACCACAAAACCCGGAACTTTTTCTACTCAATTGAGAGGTGGGGAGTTGGGGAGATTTTCATTCATAACAAAAAAATGGTCGCCTTGGGCCCCATTTCCCTCATCGTGAAGGGTTTTCCGCTGCACAGTCGGGGAAAGGGGTCAGACGGGGGATAAAAGAGGGTACATGGGTGGGAGCCCTGCGTTCCCGCGTCTTAAAAGTGATATGATCCCTTACAAACACTAGCTGAGTTTATTTTCCCTTTTTCTCTCTCGTTTTCTCTCTTATCTGTTATCCGCATTTCTCTCTTGTTATCTCTCTCTCGTTTCTCTCCCTCGTTATCTCTCTTCCCTTATCTCTCTCGTTATCTCCTTTTCTCTCCTCTCGTTATCTCTCTCTCGTTATCTCTCTTATCCTCTTTTCTCGTTATCTTCTTCTCTCTTTTTATCTTCTCTTTTCGTTATCCTCTCTCTCTCGTTTCTCTCTCGTTATCTCTCTCCGTTATCTCTCTCTCTTTTTTCTCTCTCTCTCTCTCTATCTCTTATCTCTCTCTCTCCTCTCTCTCTTCCCCTCTCTCTCTCTCTCTCTTCTCTCTCTTCTTCTCTCTTAAGGACCCTTTTTACTCTACTTGGGAAAGGTGTTTGACATCTTCAAGCCTCATATATTGGCATGATGTTGATTTTCTATGTGAACCCCTTTTTTTGATGATACGCAATTTAAGTACAAAAAAATTTATACGCTCAAAAAACGCGGGCCCCATTTTGTGAGTCACTAGCGCAGACAACAGAGAAAAACGCTGTAAAGGGGCCCGCTATATATGTACTACCTACTAAACACCAACTTGCTTCCCCCCTACTACGCAAGATGACCAGTAATCCCCCTTTTAAAGTGATGTAGTAGGTATTCACTGTTTTTGTGAATAGTAAGTTGTGTTTAAGGAAAAAGGGGATAGACGAGAAAAGTGGCCCGTGACACAAAAAAGTGAGATTCTGGGATGGGCTCCTTTATGGGGAGCTTAAATGAACCGCAATGACTGTAAGGCTAGACAATAGCGAACTCATGAGGAACAGGTAGAAATGTATGGCTTTCTTTCCCCACAAAGCAAAACTACCCCCTTCGTCACTCTACTCACCACTAAAACCCTTTACTAACTATACATTTCTACCTGTTCCTTATGGTTGTCTATTTCTAGCTGTACTTCATTGCAGGTTCTTTAAACCCCCTATGGGAAATCCACCCCAAATCTCACTTACCGGTGTACGGGCCCATTATCTCTGTCTATCCCCTTTTTCCTTAAAAAACTAAAACTTACAATCCAAACAGTTACCTACTACTCACTTAAAGGGGTTACTGGTCACTTGCAGTAGTAGGGTAATGCAAGTTAGTAAGGTTAGTTAGGTTAGTAAAATAAAACTAAAATTTTTTAAAAGGGTTTTAGGTTAGTTTATTTTTTTATGGGGGTCCGCTATGAGGTTTTATGAGTTGGGTTGGGTTTGGTTATAGTGGGTAGATTAGAAATATTAAACATATTATATTTTTGAGGGGGTCCAGGGGGGGCTTTAAGGGGGGGAGGGGGGGGAAGGGGGCATCTCCCCCACTTTTAATTCAGTTTAGAGGGATTGAAGGGGCTTGAAAGGGCTGGGGGAAAAAAAAAAACTCTAATAAGGGGGGGAAAGGGCTCTAGAATTTTTTCCAACTCACTGCGTGTTGTATACTTAAAATGAAAAAAACCCAGCCTTTCTATCCCCACCTCAAAAACCCTTTCAACTGCAATACTCCCGCAATTATCACAGCTCAGCTAAAACCCCCCGCTACATTCATTTGCAATTACTTATCCGCACAAATACATACTACATCAAAATGGGCTTCACAGCAAAAGTTGAATTTTTTCTCGAGAAATCACGCCCTTTCAGACATCCCCATGTTTCCTCTTTTTCGTCTTTTAGGCATATTTTTAAAACATTCTCTGAGTTTTAATTGTGGTGTTTTTGCACATTAGCACAAAAAAAGCATAATTGTTTTTTTGTCGGTACTTTGAACATAGATAGGTACTGGGGGTCTGCTGACAAAACAAGCGATCACTGATCAGGCGGCAGTCTGCGCTTACTACGCAAAAACAACACAGCGCGTTCCCCCGTGTTGTGATATTGGCCCCCAAAAAAACCATATTTTCTTTTTTGGTGCTTTCCACAAAAGAAAATGGGGACAGTGATATTAGCCCTATTGCACCCAAAAACTTCAAAAACTCCGTGTTTTGGGGTGATAAAAGGGGCCATTGCCCGCCCTGATATAAAAATTGCCTCCGTAGTATAAAATTTGTTAAACAAAAAAAGGGGTTTTTGCGTTCCTTTTGACACGCGAACCAAACCCCGAACCCCGAACCCAAACCCGAACTGAAAGAAAAGGTCATGCAACTTGGGGCCCAAAA
>JACEEZ010008020.1:0-12500 GCA_016584305.1 Chionoecetes opilio
TTCTTCCTTCCCTCTTTATGGTCCCCCCCCTTTCCACTCCCTCTTTCTGATCCCCACCTCCTTCCCCTCCCTCTTTATGGTCCCCTCTTTTTCCCCTGTCTCTTTTCTGGTACCACCCCTTCCCTTCCCTCTTTCGGGCCCCCCCCACCCCTTTCCCCCTCACTCTTTCTGATCCCCACCTCCTTCCCCTCATCTTTCTGGTCCCCCCCCTCCTTCCCCTTCCCTCTTTCGGGTCCCCCTTCTTCCCTTCTTCTGCCCCCTTTTCTTTTTTTTGATCCCCCTTCCTTCCCCTCCCCCTATATTTTGGCCCCTCCCTCCCTCCCTTTCCCCCCCCCCTTCGCTGTTGTGGTTGCTATTCTCACAAAACCTCGATGTGCTTTTTGACCCTAATCCTAATTAATACTGACGGCTTCCCAGGGAGTGAATCTGACAGCAAATAATGAAGGTATCAAGATGAAAAAAGGTGGAGAAAACACAAGATATCCGAGCGTCCCTTCCCTCGCACGCCGGGGCCTTAGGCGGTGTGGTGGGGTCGGAGGAGCAACGCATCGGCTCACTGGCTCTCTTCTTGCTGTTCTTTCCGACGCAATTGATACGATGCAGGGGGTTCGGGGTGTCCAGGGGTGTTGTGTGATGCTATACGGGGGACGTCCAAGGCAATTCGTCAGTGGAGAGGCAGTGTAGCGTATCAGAGGGCACGGGAGGTTGTTAATTATGGAGTTGTATTACTTTGAGCGTGTGGCGACGGGGTGGTTGGAGTTAACAGGACGGGTTGTGGCGACGGTGTAGGGGGAACGGCACGTGGCATCAAGGGGAAAGCGAGGGGAAGGAGTAGGGTGAGTAGAGGGGAAAGAGCCTGCCCCCCTGCGCCCCTGCCTTACCTCCCCTCCTTTCCCTCGCCCTGGTGTATTAACGCAGGCCTCGTCAGATCCCCGCCAAGCCTCGTCGCACACTCCGTTAAAAAGGTCGGCGCACAATGGAAAAAATGGGTCGAGGTACGGAGAGTCACTTCCATACGGTGGCGAGATATCAGGTGACTGTAAGCTTTGATACCTGTGAGAGAGAGAGAGAGAGAGAGAGAGAGAGAGAGAGAGAGAGAGAGAGAGTGTGTGTGTGTTTAGCCCTCGTCCTCACCTCTATGGGATATGTTGAGTACTGTCCAGCCTCCACCACTGTATATAAGTTTAAGAGTCAGGCCTAACTACCGCCACCACCACCCCCACCTCCACCACCACCGCCACCACCGCCACAGGAAACATCAAAGAACATTTCATTTTACATCACCACAACCACCACCACTACTACTACTATTACTACTACTACTACTACTACTACTACTACTACTACTACTACTACTACTACTACTACTACTACTACTACTACCACCCAATTTTACCACAACATAACTATAAGACACTGTAGAAGTAAAACGTGGTAGGAAACTATACCTCTACCACCACCACTACCACTACTACTACTACTACTACTACTACTACTACTACTACTACTACTACTACTACTACTACTACCACTACTACTACTACTATACTACTACTACTACTATACTACTACTACTACTACTACTATACTACTACTACCTACCCCACCACCACCACCACCACCACCACTACTACTACTTACTACTACTACTACTACTACTACTACTACTACTACTACTACTACTACTACCACCACTACCACTACTACTAACTACTACTACACTACTACTACTACTACTACTACTACTACCACTATCCTCCCAAGACCTTAAGGCAAAGTGCTTGAGATGCTGTGTTTCTTCAGTAAAAGCCAGGTGGTCATGTTACATCTCTCCTCCTCCTCCACCTCCTCCACCTCCTCCTCCTCCCACCACCTCCTCCTCCACCACCTCCTCCTCCCCTCCTCCTCCACCACCTCCTCCTCCACCCACCCCTCCGTCCTCCTCCTCCTCCTCTCCTCCTCCTCCTCCTCCTCCTCCTCCTCCCCTCCTCCGCCTCCTCCTCCTCCTCCTCCTCCTCCTCCTCCTCAAGAGCACTCCAGAAGACCCCACAACCTGAGGTAAGGAGTAAACGTGCGCCTCTGCGTCAGCGCCTGGGGGAGGAGACACACACCTGAACACTCTCATGCTTGTCTTCGGGAATGTTTTGTGTTGCTACTTTGCCTGCGTCGCTTGGGAGGGAGGTGGGGGCGTGTTGTTGTTGTTTGTTGTTTGTTGTTTGTTTTTGTTGTAAACTTGTAATTGTTATCCTTAGTATTCGTGTCTTCTTTCTCTTCTTTTTCTCCTTTTTTTTTTTTCTTCTGCTTCATCTTGGGTCATTTGTGTCTCAATTTTGCGGTATATATCTTTTATCTGTTTAAATCATCGTCTCCTGGTGAAAAATAATTATCAGCGTAAAGAATGAAGACTAAGGTGTAGTAGTAGTTGTAGTAGTAGTAGTAGTAGTAGTACGTAGTAGTAGTAGTAGTAGTAGTAGTAGTAGTAGTAGTAGTAGTAGTACGTAGTAGTAGTAGTAGTAGTAGTAGTACGTAGTAGTAGTAGTATAGTAGTAGTAGTAGTAGTAGTAGTACGTAGTAGTAGTACGTAGTAGTAGTAGTAGTACGTAGTAGTAGTAGTAGTAGTAGTAGTAGTAGTACGTAGTAGTAGTAGTAGTAGTAGTAGTAGTAGTTAGTAGTAGTACGTAGTAGTAGTAGTAGTAGTAGTAGTAGGTAGTAGTAGTAGTAGTAGTAGTAGTAATAGTAGTAGTAGTAGTAGTAGTAGTAGTACGTAGTAGTAGTACGTAGTAGTAATAGTAGTAGTAGTAATAGGTAGCAGTAATAGTAGTAGTAGTAGTAGTAGTAGTAGGTAGTTAGTTAGTTAGGTAGTTAGGTAGCAGTAATAGTAGTAGTAATAGTAGTAGTAGTAGTAGTAGTAGTAGTAGAAGGAGGAGGAGAGGAGGACAATAGCGACGAGAAACAATATGAACAGCGTGACAATATTCTAACATAAACTGACTACATTTCCACAAAGAAAAAATCAGTTTGACATCAAAGACAAAAGTGATGAAATTAGAGGGAAGGAAAAGACGAGAAGAATAACACAAGGAAAAAATAGAGAGTGGAGGGGAACATAGAGGAGAGAGAGAGAGAGAGAGAGAGAGAGAGAGAGAGAGAGAGAGAGAGAGAGAGAGAGAGAGAGAGAGAGAGAGAGAGAGAGAGAGAGAGAGAGAGAGGTGATGATGATGATCCCACACAATACATTCGACAGTCTACAGAAGAAACTTATTTAATTTCCAGGTGTGGGAGTTCCTATATTTTCCACAAACGGGCTATTTCTTTTATCTTATTTATTTATTCATTGTTTTTATTTCCTCGCATTAGTCATTATATTTTGCCGAAACGGGCTATTTATTATTTATTTATTTATTTATTTAGTTTCCAGGTGTTTGAGAGTCCCTATATTATACAGAAACAGGCTATTTTTTATTCATGTTATTAATTCACTGTTTTCTTTCCTCGCGCACTATAAAGCCATTCCCGCCGACAAACAAGCAACTATAGGGAGACACAACCCCGCCCCGGGCAAATTAGTAGCCAGCGTTTATCCCCAAGCGACCAATCACCGTCACTACTTTCTGTGACGTCACGCGCCTGGAGTAACCAATGGGTGCCCGAGGGGATGGTGACGTCACGACGCACCGCCCTTGGCCATGTTGCTACGGGGATGCCTGCCAGAGCGCCACGCCCCCGGGAGAATGCAGGAAATCAATGATGTCTGGACCTCGATGTTGGTGGATGAATTTTATCCTGGAGACACTGGAGGAGGGGATGTGTGGCCCCGCTGATGCTGCTGCCCTGTCACAGCCACAGCCACGCTCCTTCACAGCCACAGTCCTTCACAGCCACTGCCAAGCTCCAGCCACAGCCACGCTCCTTCACAGCCACGCTCCTTCACAGCCACAGCCATAGCCACGCTCCTTCACAGACACAGGTACGCCACAGCCACGCTCCTTCACAGCCACAGGAGTCATGGTCCTTCACAGCCACAGCCACAGCCACAGCTACGCTCCTACACAGCCACGGTCCTTCACAGCCACGCTTCTTTACAGCCACAGCCACAGTCCTTCACAGCCACACCTACGCCACAGCCACAGCCACGCCACAGCCAGGCCACAGCCACGGTTCTACAACAGCCACGGTCCTTCACAGCCACCGCCTCCAGCCACCACCACGCCGAAGAAGCAGCCACAAAACCCTCCAGTAAGACCCTCTTCTTCGGCGCCTCGGGGCTGACGAAGGCAAGACGGATCCTGACGAACGCACGTGGCGGAAGAAGTGAGAGAAAAATGTATGAATAACACAGAGAAAAGAATCTAAAGAAAAACACGAAGAGTAGTAGTAGTAGGAAGAAGAGGCCATGCCCTTTGTCCTAGCATCAAAGTGGAAAGTTAGAGATCCCAGAAAGCCTTTCGTCCAGGTAATGTAGATGCTTAAGTGTGGAGACCTATTATAGAAGTTCAGCAGGCGACTCCACTTGTCCTGTACACGCCCGGTCGTCGAGGCCCTTCAGTCCCTCTCTCCACCTGCACGACAACCCTTTATATCACAGAGACGAGGCTCTGCTCCCTCGCGCCGCAGGGGAAGCCTTACAGGATAGCCAGGCAGCGGACATAACTAGGGAACGAAGATATCATTTAATGGCCGACTCCTGATTGTTAATGCCAACCTAACCATGGCTGAGACCTGAGAGAGAGAGAGAGAGAGAGAGAGAGAGAGAGAGAGAGAGAGAGAGAGAGGAGAGAGGAGAGAGAGAATTCAAAGATAGAAAATATGTAGAAATGGAAAGAAATAATGACAGGTCTGTGAAGAAAGAGATAAAAAAAAACAGATCAGCCAGAGATAAGGCTATTGAGTCAAGCGCAGGTGAGGTAGGTCAGGCGAGGTCACGAGGCAACTGTTCTGTTCAATCAAAATAGACTTAATTAATTTCGCAATAGAGATAAGGAAAAAATGTTAACCTGGTTTGACCCATTAATAAACAGGTTGAAAAATATCATTCTATTTTTCTCTTCAGATTTATAATTAAACGAGGCTTTATTTATGTCGAGGAAAAGTGTTATGTTTCCACACACACACACACACACACACACACACACACACACACACACACACACACACACACACACACACACACACACACGTATACGCACGCACGCACACATTGTCATTTTAGTTATATGGTAATGGAATTTATGGCTAGAAAAATATATTGTGTGCCCAGATGAGGTTTAGAGCGTACCATGATGTTTCGAGTTTCCATCAAGACTACAGAAGTATCCCCTTTAACGCTTGTGTGAGTGCTACGTTTTTTCTTTCTAAGTGTAGGCGTCGTTGGTTAGTTTTAGCAATTTGTGGTTGTTTACATGCTTTATATTCGGCTTTTCTTTTCCTTTGGATGTGATTTTCCCTCCACACACACACACACACCACACACACACACACACACACACACACACACACACACACACACACACACACACACAACAGTAAATATAAGATTAATACATCAAACCTCAAATCTTACTCAACCAAATAGAACTTCAGAACTTTACAGCATCCATCTCAATTCTCTCTCTCTCTCCCTCCCTATTCTCTCCCTTCTCCGTTCCTCTTGTCTCTAACAACCCCATACTATCATAACGACCTCCCATGGGCTGTAAGTGATGGTTAGGGAGGGGAGAGAGGAGAGAGAGAGAGAGAGAGAGAGAGAGAGAGAGAGAGAGAGAGAGAGAGAGAGAGAGAGAGAGAGAGGGGGGGGGAGAGGGAGAGAGAGGGGGAGGGAGAGAAGAAAAAAATCCCCCCGCAGTGGTTTATTCTTCCCTAACACAGTGTGACACCATAAAAAATTACCCTAATATGCATTTTTACACGCTTAAATACCACGAAATTGATCCATAAAGGAAGCGTGGCGAGTCAATACCCTCTATGGCTCATTAACTCTCCTTTATAAACATGTTAAATACTCCTTTTTGTTGAGTTTCCTTATATTTCGTAGGTCTCCATTGCATGTGGTTGAACAGACTAGGATTTTGTGATGGGTAAACTATACTCTGTTTTTTTTAACGAGGTCGAAAAATCCTGCCCCCTTGCTGCTTACTGACTGATATGTGATGCCAGGAGAAGGAAATACTACAGTTCTTCTACATTTCAGTTGTATTTTATCATAGTTAACCATATTATCAGGTAAAACAGGCATCTTTTTAAGCATGAGACCTTATGATAGATGGAATTTTTGCCTCATTAAAAAAAATGACTATAATCTTAATGCCGCGGACCGCTGTGTGTGGCAACGGCGGCGTCATGTGAGATGCAAATCCGAAAAGACTCATAAGTATTTCATTGGTCTCTCGGGACGGGGGTTCGAGTCGAGGGGAGAGAGGACGAAAGGATCGACCACCATCACCACTACCCTTGTTGCGCCGTCCTGCCTCCTCGCTTCTAATCATTCTTCTGTCTTTGCGTTTAAGAGTAGTAGCTAATTCTTTAACCCCTTGAGGCCCAGAACGTAATTTAAATTGTAATTTGGGTACCATTAGACGATTTTTAGTGACTATAAGCAATATTTTATAGATATGACCTGTTTAGTATCCTCACCCACTAACTCATTTGGTATATTTAGTTACTTTTTCGTTATTTCATGGCTAACAAGAGACAATTATTTATAGCAAAGGAAAAATATGGGTGTGAAGGTGTTAAGAATAGCAGCTATAACTCTTCTTATGTCTGCGCTTAACCCCTTCACGCCCAGATCTTTCCTTTACTATATAAAATCGTCAGTTAGCCATAAAATTACGAAAAGTAACTGAATATACCAAATTAACCAGTGAACAAGGATACTAAACAGGTCATAACTATAAAACATTGCTTATATTCACTAAAAATCTTAAAATGATAGTCAAATTACAATGGAAATTACGTTCTGGGCCTCAAGGGGTTAAGAGTAGTACAAGTAACAAACAGGTTCTCTTCATGTTCTGGTTAGGTTTTGACAGCTGTCGGGTGTTGTGTGTTGATGGTTGGTGGGCATTTAACAGTGTTGATCGTTGGGTTGTGTGATGACAATGGCTCGAACTGATGAATAGAAGAGTTGAGGGGAGGCAGGACACACGGGGCACAGTTACCAGCGATCACCAGACTCCCCTCTTTACTCTCTCTCTCTCTCTCTCTCTCTCTCTCTCTCTCTCTCTCTCTCTCTCTCTCTCTCTCTCTCTCTCTCTCTCTCTCTCTCTCTCTCTCTCTCTCTCTCTCTCTCTCTCTCTCTCTCCAGTGTGTATAAATACTGACAAAATCTAAGAAATATTCCAGTTAACAGTTAAATTCTCTCTCTCTCTCTCTCTCTCTCTCTCTCTCTCTCTCTCTCTCTCTCTCTCTCTCTCTCTCTCTCTCTCTCTCTCTCTCTCTCTCTCTCTCTCTCTCTCTCTCTCTCTCTCTCTCTCTCTCTCTCTCTCTCTCTCTCTCTCTCTCTCTCTCTCTCTCTCTCCTCTCTCTCTCTCTCTCTCTCTCTCTCTCTCTCTCTCTCTCTCTCTCTCTCTCTCCAGTGTTTACAAGGGAGGTCATTTTCACTACTGGCTTTCATGCTGTGTGGAGGTTCATCAAGAGGACTGAAGGCTCATGTATGTATCAGTGTATTCTTGACGGTCTTGGAAGGAGGGTGTTGATGTTTTGTAAAGGGTCAAGAGGTGTTTTGTATAGGTGTGTGTGTGTGTGTGTGTGTGTGTGTGTGTGTGTGTGTGTGTGATGGTGAAGTGTGGTGGTTTTGTTGTTGTAGCCTTACCATGTGGCGATCTCTCTCTCTCTCTCTCTCTCTCTCTCTCTCCTCTCTCTCTCTCTCTCTCTCTCTCTCTCTCTCTCTCTCTCTCTCTCTCTCTCTCTCTCTCTCTCTCTCTCTCTCTCTCATTATATCACCGCGTTTCGTAACAACTACATTCAAACTAGACAAAAAACCTTCATTTCTGTAACCAACAATGAAAAAAGAGGCCAATTTCACAAAACAAACACATAATGAAGAGGCGAGACGTAACGTAGCATCTCTTACCCTTCAGGCGTCTATAGAATCGAAGAGCATATAAAAAGCTACTCGAGTCCTTTAAATATACACACATGGCTTTCTGCGGATCTACGGGGCGCCCTAAGGCTTCTCGTATATATAGTCACAGTACCTTGCTTTCCAATCCTCCCTGGTCGCGCCCTAACGCTTTCCTCGCCCTCTTTCACCCTATTGAGGACTAACAATGACTCGTGAGGCTGTCCGCTCGAGACCAATCCATCAGTCAATAGCTGCAATATCGAGGTTGATCAAAATTTAAAACTTCAATTTTGACCATATTTCCAACGAGCTGTAGCCGTTTCTATGGGTATACGGTGTGTGTGTATAGGTGTGTGTGTGTGTGTATAGGTGTGTGTGTGTGTGTATAGGTGTGTGTGTGTGTGTGTGTGTGTGGGTGTGTGTGTGTATTGGAAGGGGATTTTTCTTTTCTGGAATTTTTGTCTGCGTCTGTGTCCTGTTTTTTTTTTTTCTATAGGTTTATATTTATAGGTGTGTGTTTTAAATCTTAGTGTATGGTTTATTTGAGTGGTTTTTCCTGCATAGTTTTAATATTTTATTCTTTTATTTACCTTTTTTTAGTGTTGTTCGTTTCGTCTGTTTCTCTTTTTGGGTCGAATGTGAATGTTTTATATTTTTTCATTTCCCCCTTCTCTCTCTCTCTCTCTCTCTCTCTCTCTCTCTCTCTCTCTCTCTCTCTCTCTCTCTCTCTCTCTCTCTCTCTCTCTCTCTCTCTCTCTCTCTCTCTCTCTCTGCTGTGTTGTTTCGTTATTTTAGCTCGTGTGTGCATGTGTGTGTGTGTGTGTGTGTGTGTGTGTGTGTGTGTGTGTGTGTGTGTGTGTGTGTGTGTGTGTGTGTGTGTGTGGTTTGTTTTCCTTTCTTTCACCCTTTTTCATTGCTTTGTTTCCTGGTTCCTATTTGTCTTGCATTGTGTTCGTTTGTCCTGCTTTGTTATTTTTACCGTCTGTCATCTTTTGTTATTGTGGTTCCCATTTTTATCGTGTTTCTATGTTTTTGTTTCTGTACTTACTACCCAAAAAAAAATATATTCTTACTTTGTTATGTAGTATTTCCTTTATATTCTGTATTTTTTTTTTCTCTCTCTCTCTCTCTCTCTCTCTCTCTCTCTCTCTCTCTCTCTCTCTCTCTCTCTCTCTCTCTCTCTCTCTCGCTCGCTCGCTCGTCTCTCTCTCTCTCTCTCTCTCTCTCTCTCTTTCAATCTCCTCTCTGTTACTCTTTTTTTATTCTCTTCTCTCCTCTCTTTCTTTTCTCTCTCTCTCTCTCTCTCTCTCTCTCTCTCTCTCTCTCTCTCTCTCTCTCTCTCTCTCTTCTCTCTCTCTCTCTCTCTCTCTCTCTCTCTCTCTCTCTCTCTCTCTCTCTCTCTCTCTCTCTCTCTCTCTCTCTCTCTCTCTCTCTCCTCTCCTCTCTCTCTCTCTCTCTCTCGGCTCCACATTTTGACGTCCATTGCGTTAATCATCAAAAAAAAGTTCGTATTACCGGTATTAAAAAATCGTAACTCTTTTGTAGTAAAAAAAAGTTCTCGTATAATTAGATTTCAACGTCTTTATCATAACTTTAATAACACAAGTAAGTGATAATTAAGAAATACTTGTCCATATTTACTAATCAGACGTTTTCCTATATAATTCCTGACTGCCTTGTAAACACTTCGAGTAATTAAGTTGAAGCACTAAGACTCACCTGAGAGAGAGAGAGAGAGAGAGAGAGAGAGAGAGAGAGAGAGAGAGAGAGAGAGAGAGAGAGAGAGAGAGAGAGAGAGAGAGAGAGAGAGAGAGAGAGAGAGAGAGAGAGAGTCTTTTGTTTCCCCACACAAATATTAAATAAGAAGAAAAACGCTTCTTTTTTTTGTCGAATTCATAAGCATGTGAAGGCTTTTCTTTCTTGTCCCTTTAACCTCCCTCCTCCCTTGGGTCCTTCATCTCTCCTTCCTCCTCCTCCTCCTCCTCCTCCTCCTCCTCCTCCTCCTCCTCCTCCTCCTCCTCCTCCTCACCGTTTCGAGTGTTTACTTCTTGTTCCAACGACGCTAAACAACACACAATACCCACTAACTCTACCCTATACAAGCCTCTCTCACCCCTTCCCCTCCCCCTTCCCCTCCTCCTCCCCCTTCCCCTCCCCCTTCCCTCTCCCCCTTCCCCTCCCCATCCCCCTCCCCCTTCCCCCATCCTCGAGACTAAGGGTTCTCTCGGCTCTTTAAACTCGCATTGACAGAGGGTCTTAGGGCCAAAGTTCATTACGATATAATAGTCTCACATGTGCCTCCTCGTGATACAATCTCTTGATCCATCCGGCTGATACGGCGGTGGCTGCTGCTCGGCCTGGCTCGTCGGAGGGGTTGCAGGGGGTGGTGGAAGCGGTGGGGAGGTTGTAGGAGGGTTGTAGAAGCGGTTGGAGGTTGTAGGAGAGTTGTGGAAGCGGTGGGGGGGTTGTGGAAGCGGTGGGAGGGCTGTAGGAGAGTTGTAGAAGCGGTGGGGGTTGTGGAAGTGGTGGGGGGTTGTAGGAGGGTTGTGGAGGCAGTGGGAGGTTGTAGGAGGGTTGTGGAAGCGGGGGGGTTGTGGAAGCAGTGGGGGATTGTATGAGGGTTGTGGAAGCGGTGGGGAGATTGTAGGAGGGTTGTGGAAGTGATGGGAGGGTTGTGGAAACGGTGGGGGGTTGTAGGAGGGTTGTGGAGGCGGTGGGAGGGTTGTAGGAGGGTTGTGGAAGCGGTGGGGAGGTTATAAGGGTTCTGAAGCGGTGGGGAGGTTATAAGGGGTTCTGGAAGCGGTGGGGAGGTTATAATGGGTTCTGGAAGCGGTGGGGAGTTGTAAGAGGGTTGTGGAAGCGGTGGGGAGGTTATAAGGGGTTCTGGAAACGGTGGGGAGTTATAAGGGGTTCTGGAAGCGGTGGGGAGTTGTAAGAGGGTTGTGGAAGCGGTGGGGAGGTATAAGGGGTTCTGGAAACGGTGGGGAGGTTATAAGGGGGCTGTGGAAGCGGTGGGGAGGTTATAAGGGGTTGTGGAAGCGGTGGGGAGTTGTAAGAGGGGTTGTGGAAGCGGTGGGGAGGTTATAAGGGGTTGTGGAAGAGGTGGGGTGTGTAAGAGGGTTGTGGAAACGGTGGGGAGGTTATAAGGGGTTGTGAAAGCGGTGGGGAGTTGTAAGAGGTTGTGGAAGCGGTGGGAGTTGTAAGGGTTGTGGAAGCGGTGGGGGTTGTAGAGGGTTGTGGAGCGGTGGGGAGCTGTAAGAGGGTTGTGGAAGCGTGGGGAGTTAAGAGGTTGTGGAAGCGGTGGGGAGTTGTAAGAGTGTTGTGGAAGCGGTGGGGAGTTGTAAGAGGGTTGTGGAACCGTAGGGAGTTGTAAGAGGGTTGTGGAAGCGGGGGGATTGTAAGAGGGTTGTGGAAGCGGTGGGGAGTTGTAAGAGGGTTGTGGAAGCGGTGGGGAGTTGTAAGAGGGTTGTGGAAGCGGTGGGGAGTTGTAAGAGGGTTGTGGAAGCGGTGGGGAGTTGTAAGAGGGTTGTGGAACCGGTAGGGAGTTGTAAGAGGGTTGTGGAAGCGGTGGGGTGTTGTAGGAGGGTTGTGGTAGCGGTGGGAGGGTTGTAGGAGGGTTGTGGTAGCGGTGGGAGGGTTGTAGGAGGGTTGTGGAAGCGGTGGGAGGGTTGTAGGAGAGTTGTGGAAGCGGTGGGAGGGTTGTAAGAGGGTTGTGGAAGCGGTGGGGAGGTTATACGGGGTTGTGGAAGCAGTGGGGGTGTGAGCTGCTTGCTGAGTTTGTCTGGGTCATGCTAGGTTGTGTTTCCTTGGGTTATACGTGTTGAAAACGTGTTTGTTACTGGTTATACAGGTGAGTTTATATTTTATACGGAGGACATTCATGGAGAAAGGAATTAGACTCGCAATCTTGGACGTTTAGTGTAGACAAACTTTTAGCGTTGAGGTTTTGAAAAGGCGTGTTTAGTAGTGTTATAATATTAATGTTTAGTTATAGGAAGGAAGATAAAAGCCTACAGGCGCTATAGGCTACAACGTAAAGATAAATATTAACCTCTTCACTCCCAGATCTTTCTTTAGCCATAAAAAAATCGTTTGCTGTCGAGCCATAAAATTACGAAAAATAACTGAATATACCAAGTGAGTAAGTTGTCAAGGATACTATACAGGTCATATCTATAAAGTGTTGCTTACATTAACTAAAAATCGTCTAATGGAACCCAAATTGCAATGGAAATTACGTTCTGGGTCTCAAGTTAGTGTATGTTGCTTTGATTTTTCAGACGATGCTGTGAACACTCGAGATCCTGATGATGGTTCCCGAGGCGCTTCTTCAGGAGACTTACGGTTTCCTGAAGGTAAGTACAAAAATGACATGTTGGCTGCTTGTATGAAGGTAATTACAGTTGGTATTTAGGTACTTCTTCAGGAGACTAAACCA
>JACEEZ010008020.1:17500-25000 GCA_016584305.1 Chionoecetes opilio
ACACTTTTTTTACTCACTATACTCCTTCATGACACTTTTTTCCTCACAACTCACTTCATAACACTTTTTTTTCCTCACAGCTCACTTCACAACACTTTTTTTCCTCACAACTCACTTCACATCCTTAAATCCCAATCAATCTTCATTTTACTCCACTTAATCTTTACTCTCCATTTTTTTAACTCCTATTCCCTATGTTTGTTTTCCTCCCTTTCCACCTAACCTAACCTAACCTAACCTAACCTAACCTAACCTCCTTCCTCCCTCCCATTACCTCCTCCCTCCCTACCTTTACCTCCTTCCTCCCTGCCCTTACCTCCTTCCTCCCTCCCTTACCTCCTCCCTCCCTACCTTACCTCCTCCCTCCCTACCTTTACCTCCTCTCCTCCTTCCTCCCTCCCATTACCTCCTTCCTCCCTCCCCTTACTCCTTCCTCCCTCCCATTACCTCCTCCCTCCCTACCCTTACCTCCTTCCTCCCTCCCATTACCTCCTTCCTCCTCCCATTACCTCCTCCCTTCCTACCCTTACCTCCTTCCTCCCTCCCATTACCTCCTTCCTCCCTCCCATTACCTCCTTCCTCCCTAACCTTACTCCTTCCTCCCTCCCATTACCTCCTCCCTCCCTCCCATTACCTCCTCCCTTCCTACCCTTACCTCCTCCCTTCATCTGTTGATCTTCCTCTCAGGTGAACATCTATATTTGCAAATTAGCTTAATCCAGGAGAGAAAAAACTACGGATTTTTATTTTATTTTTGTTCACATGACGGGGAAAGATTACAGGGAAAAATGTAAGGAAAAAAATGGAAAAATACAGATGGAATAATTCGTAAAATTACACACGTTCCCTGAGGCGACGGGCGTTACCTCAGAATATTTCGGTGGAGACTCAAATTATCATATTCCTTCCCTTTGGGCTGCGTGAGTCTTGCTGTTAAGGCTTCGACGTCATAAATAAACCACGTGGAAGGAACTGCATGCACGTGTACCTTTAATTTATTTGTATTTTTTTGCTTGATAATAAATGCGTCTCCTTTTTTGCCCTTTGAACTTATAAAGAATCGATAAAAATTACAAAATCTGATTGAATGACGGCAATGAGTCAGTGGTGGTGATGTTGGTGCTGCAATCGATATCTTTGTAATAATGATTATAATGATGTTAATGAAGATGAAAATAATACTTCTACTACTGCTATTACCGATGGATGATACAATAATGACAATAGTCGTGACAGTAACCCCCATGACCACCACCACCACTACAACAACAACTACTACTACACTCCACCCACCACCACTACAACAACAACTACTACACTCGACCCTCCATTTTCCGGACTATTAGGGGGTTAGCTTGGTCCGGGAACCCCAAAAGTCCGGGAACCGCGTAAGTACAGGAGATGTAGCCAGTCACAGACTTTATCTGGTACTATTATCTGTACTACTTATAATGACGAGGATGATAATGATGATAACAACCAAGCATGCCCTGTCACTTATCCTTCAATTGTACCACATGTGTTTCCCTCATGCCTCCTTGATGAAGACCAAGTTCGTCCTGGCGTGGTGGCGCTTTGTATAGTCAATAACCTTGTAGTTGGTACTTGCAAAGTGTCTAGATAGGATCAAAGTATCTTATCTTATCCTTGATGAAGAGTGGGTGGAGGGAGAGAATTTATGAGAAGGGGGAGATGGAAGAGGAGGAAAGAGAGAATACAGAAGAAAAGGAAGAGGTTAGGTAAGTTAGGTAAGATGTGGAGAGAAAGATTAGGCTCCCCCCCCTACCCCTACCACGACCCCACTCCTAAAAGACTGTGCCAAGCGTATTCTATTTGTGTTCATGTCGCGTAAACATCGTCTCAGAGCCAGGCTGCTTTAGTGTTTACTTCGGCAATGTGGCATTGTTCATCTTGCATTCTGTCAACTATTTTTTTTTTTACTTCTTTTCGCCATGCTAATCACCACTATTTGTTCAACTTTTCGTTTTCTTGTACATACTCTAAAGTCTTTGCTTTCATTGTTCTTTGTTATTTGTTTCTGTTTTGTTTTGTTTGGTGTTTTGTTTTTCTCAAGCCAGCTATAAACGGCTTTCGTAGGCCTACTTTTTGTTCCATATCTTTCATTCTCCATATTAACATAATTATCTATAGTCTATTTTTTTAACAAGGCAAAAAAATCATTCTATCTGAAGGTCTCATGCTTAAAATTATGCCTCTGTTTACCTGATACTATGATTAACTGTGATAAAATACAGCTAAAATTAAGTAGAAGCATAGTAGTCCCTTCTCCTGGCATCAAATATCAGTCAGCAAGCAAGAAAGGGGCAGGATTTTTTGCCTTGTTAAAAAAATAGCCTAAAGGATCAACCATTGTTACTTCTCCCAGATTTATGTCATCATCATAAACTTTATATTTTGTTCTACCACATCATCACCTACATTCACACGCTCTATCGAAGCTACACCACATCCTTACCACACTCTAACCACCCTAAAACACACCCTAAAACACACCCTAAAACACACCCTAAAACACACCCTTACCACACTCTAAACCACACCCTAACCACAGTCTAAACCACACTCTAAACCACACCCTCACCACACTCTAAACCACACCCTTACCACACTCTAAAACACACCCTAACCACACTCTAAACCACACCCTTACCACACTCTAAACCACACCCTTACCACACTCTAAACCACACCCTTACCACACTCTAAACCACACCCTTACCACACTCTAACCACACCCTAACCACACTCTTACCACACCCTTACCACACCCTTACCACACTCTAAACCACACCCTTACCACACTCTAAAACACACCCTTACCACACTCTAAACCACACCCTTACCACACCCTAAAACACACCCTAACCACACTCTAAACACACCCTTACCACACTCTAAAACACACCCTAACCACACTCTAAACCACACCCTAACCACACTCTAAAACACACCCTTACCACACTCTAAAACACACCCTTACCACACTCTAAAACACACCCTTACCACACTCTAAAACACACCCTTACCACACCCTAAAACACACCCTTACCACACTCTAAAACACACCCTTACCACACCCTAAAACACACCCTTACCACACTCTAAAACACACCCTTACCACACTCTTCAAGTCAACCAACACGTCCTATACGAGAAAGAGAGAAAAAAATAAAAAATGAGCATTACAGAGGAAGGTTCAGAAGAAAAAAAGAAGACTACGTAAAACAAGCGGAGTTTGAGCCGGGCAAGTGTTCGCCTTGTGATAGCGGAAGGTAAAGATACGCCGTGTTTTAATCAGAGGAATAAACAGCCAGAGGAGACGACCCAGGAGAGTTTGAGGTTGCCAGGTCGTATTTTTTCTCCCGAGCCTTGATTCAGCTCTTCTGGTCTTGGCCTCGACATACACACCGGCGACTCCGTTTGCACAACCCACGAGAGAGAGAGAGAGAGAGAGAGAGAGAGAGAGAGAGAGAGAGAGAGAGAGAGAGAGAGAGAGAGTCAATTCAAATTACCTACCCACTGTTCTCATAATTATGCGTCACGGAAGGATGCATGAAATTTCAGAGTTTGCAGACATTATGAAAACAAATAACTCATGTTTTCTGTGCAAATCGTGTTACATTTGCGACGGTGCGAGGCGGAATATCAGACTATGATGAGGAGGAGGAATTCTGTGTATATTCCTGGTTTATTTCCCTGCTGGTATTGCTGCTGTGGTGGCTGTGATGGCTGTGATGCGCTGTTCCACATTATACACAAAAATTAACTTCACAGCCTCGCTTCTCTTATGCAGTAGACCGTAGACACGAGAGGCGAAACTGTATTGACTTAACACTGCAAATAATGAGAGGAGGAGGAACTGTGAGAGCGCAGGGTAAAGTTATAGCCAGGTATTATATCGTCTTCATTTCTCGCATGTGCCTCTTCGCTTATTCTTTTATTTGCTTGAGTCATACCTCGCCCCGCACAGCTTCCCGTTTTCTATCCATTTTCTTGTCACGTGCCACTGTTCTACCGTCATTTATTATCCACACGTGTGACTATAATGGACGTGGTTAAATAAATGATAAGAAAAAAGCTCATTTACATAAATAGAAAAAAATAAAATAATAAGTCCAAAAAAAAAAATTACTAGTTTACATAGAAAAAAAGAAGTAAAAAAAAGAAGAAAGAACAAGAATGAAAAATGTTCATTTACATAGAAAAAAATAATCGAAAAAAAAGGAAGAAAAAAAATGCATTTACATTGATAGAACAAAAAAAATGAGAAACGAAAAATTGATAGATATACGTATTTTTTTTTTTTTTTTTTTTTTTTAGTAAATTCAGATTACATGAAAAGCTAATATTACGTGCCGAGATGTTTACTGAATATTTAAGTGAGTGTTTATTAGGGTTGAAGTTTGTGCTGTGAAATGCGTCCTATTTAGAAGCATTTCCAAAAAAAGGTCATCTTTCCTGTTTCCTGAAGGCAGATAGTAAACATTTGCTATTTTTGTTTTTCTGTTTCATCCTTTCCTGCTTTTTATCTGAAGAAATAGCACAATGTGAGTCGATTATGTTATGTGTGTGTGTGTGTGTGTGTGTGTGTGTGTGTTATTCACCCATGGTCTTGTCCACGCGAGCTGGCTCGCGATCGCCAGTTTTCACCCTCTCAGTGCGAGCTTGGAGCTCATTATTACCGATCTTAGGGCAATGCTGGGACCTCACACACCGCACACACCCATCCCCTTGCTCAAGGGGGACAGTAACCGCCCGAATTTGTCAGTGAAAAATCCCCGGGAGCGCGAGGATTCGAACCGCCTACCCACAGAATGGGAGCCCGGCACGCTGTCACCTGACCATCGCGCGGTGTGTGTGTGTGTGTGTGTGTGTGTGTGTGTGTATATTTACCTAGTTGTAACATACAGGAAAATAGCTATGCTCGTACTGTCCCGTCTCCAAATCTACTATTATCCAGTTTGCCTTTGAAGTCCTGAATACTTTTTGCATTAATCACTTCTGCATCAAGGTTGTTCCAGGCTTCCAGGCTTCTATACGGGAAGCTGTATTTTTTTATATCCCTCTTGCATGTTGTCTTTTTCAATTGCTTCTCATGGCCTCTTGTACTTCTATCGTCCCACACAAACAGATCTTCTCTATCAATTTTTTCCAGACCCATTGATGCTCTGTGTGTGTGTGTGTGTGTGTGTGTGTGTGTGTGTGTGTGTGTGTGTGTGTGTGTGTGTGTGTGTGTGTGTGTGTGTGTTTCTATGATTAATATATATACAGGTGAAACAGGCGTTCAAAGTACATCACGTGGCGGCAAGACAGGTAAAAATTCGTGTGATGAGCGTCAGGTATGAAGTGAGCGAGACGTGACGTGTCGGGCAACAGATCCATCCAGAGTGCCAGGCGAGGTGAGAACAAACAGGTACCAGGCAAATAAATTAATCTGATAATAATAAATAATAACAATAATAGTACATAAATAATAAATAAATAAATAAAATAGATAATAAATACATGAGTCAAATAAAGGGTGAAGTAAATAAATGAGTCGTTTTACTGTTTTAGATAAATAAATGAGTCGTTTTACTGTTTTAGATTAATAAATGAGTCGCTTTACTGTTTTAGATAGATAAATAAGTCGTTTTACTGTTTTAGATAGATAAATAAGTCGCTTTACTGTTTTAGATAAATAAATGAGTCGTTTTACTTTGCTCTTATATCGTTTTTCTTCTCTTTCTACATTTCCTCTCCTTCTGATATTGCTCTATTCCTTCTCCTACTTATCTCTTTCTACTGTTCCTTTACCTTCATCTGTCTTACTCCTTTATTATTCTTTCTACTTCTCTTACTGGTCTTTATCTTCTGCTGTTCCTTTTCCTGCTACTTTCCTCCTCTTCCTCTCACTGGTCTTTCTCTTCTGCTGTTCCTTCTGCTACTTTCCTCCTCCTCCTCCTCTCACTGGTCTTTCCCTTCTGCTGTTCCTTTTCCTGCTACTTTCCTCCTCCTCTCACTGGTCTTTCTCTTCTGCTGTTCCTTTTTCTGCTACTTTCCTTCTCCTCCTCCTCCTCTCACTGGTCTTTCTCTTCTGCTGTTTCTTCTCCTTGCTACTTTCCTCCTCCTCCTCCTCTTACTGGTCTTTCTCTTCTGCTGTTCCTCCTTCTTCTGCTACTTTCCTTCTCCTCCTCTTCTTACTGGTCTTTCTCTTCTGCTGTTCCTTCTCCTGCTACTTTCCTCCTCCTCCTCCTCCTCTCACTGGTCTTTCTCCCCTGCTGTTTCTTCTCCTGCTACTTTCCTCCTCCTCCTCTTCTTACTGCTCTTCTCTTCCTCCCGCCTACCGCTGTTCCGAGTGCAAATATTCCTGTAATTCGTCTGAGGATCAAGCCTGGCGGGGAGTCATTACAGCAGCCAAGCGTGGACAAAGCCGACTTCATTGCTGGTGTTTTCATTGTATTCAGATGAGGCCAAGCTGACTCTTGATCCTCGGGCGAACCAAGATTTTCTGCAATGTTACTCGTCGTCTTTCTTCGCTTCGGCGGCTCACAAACTTTTTTCCCCCCGTTTTCTACCGTCTGGTTTCCCGCGCGTTTTGTATTTTTGAGTTTTCTTGAGTTTTCTCGAGTATTTTGTTGCTTCTTGGTTTATCCTGAGGGTTGTTTTTGTTTTGTGTCTTGTTCTTGTTCTTGGTTTCTTTGTTGTTGCTGCTTCAAGTACATCGAGGAGTTCATAGTTTCGTTAGCTTTTCTTTCGGAACCCCTTGAGGCCCAGATCGTATTTTGCATTGTCATTTGGGTACCATTAGACGATTTCAATAAGTATAAGCAATATTTTAATAGATAGGACCTGATAGTACCCTTGTCCACTAGTTAATTTGGTATATTAAGTCACTTTTCGTAATCTTATGGCTAACAACAGACGATTCTATATAGCCAAGGAAAGATCTGGGCGTGAAGGCGTAATCTTGTGTAGTTTTCGAGTCTAGTTTGAGTTTTGGATATATTTTCTGCCTTTAGGATTATTTATTTTACGTTTCTCTTTTTGTTTTCTTTTGTCCTCCTCCTAGCCTGGGTCCTTTTTATGTGCTTCAAGATACTCTATAGCAGTCCTTGGTCCTATGTCCGTTCAAGACAATTATAAGTGCATGTTCGGTCCTTCCAAAGTTACGAGCGAATGTTATAATGTGGAAATGTTCCGTCCTATTCTCCTAGTTTATATTCATTAATCAGGTAGCCCAGGATTCTGTGTAAATACATGGTAAATAGAAGAAAAAAAGTTATATCTAGACAAGCAAAGCGAATAAGATGGAAGACAAAGTTATCTGGTATGGAGTTAACCCCTTGAGACCTAGAGCGTAATTTCCATTGTAATTTGGGTACCATTAGACGATTTTTAGTGAATATAAGCAATATTTTATAGATATGACCTGTTTAGTATCCGTTTCGACTAACTAATTTGGTATATTCAGTAACTTTTCGTAATTTTATGGCTAAC
>JACEEZ010008020.1:32500-40000 GCA_016584305.1 Chionoecetes opilio
ACGTTGCTAATTGGATAAACCCGTCATCTTTCACGGCCATTCACCCGCGGTGGATGAAGACTTTTTCGCGTTGCGGCGCCAGGAAGCGATGCAGATTGGCACACTGCCTGCGGTGCCTCTCCCTCCTCCCACAACACCCACACGCACTCCCTTCATGAATGGTGTAATTAAAAAGTCTTTAAAGAGTACAATACAGTATACACTCTTTACACACAATGGTGTCGAATCATTGAGTCTCCTCGATGCTTCTTTAAAGCTGCTCCATTGCTGCTGTTTGCCGCGTCGTGGTGACCTGCCGCGGCCTGCCTATGGCGCACCAAACACCGCGAGTCACGGTGTCCTGCACGAGTCCTACGCTCTCCTGGGGCAAGGTCAGGGCGAGTCAGGGATACAGGGCCGCCAGGAGGGAGTCATAGGACCTGAATATGACTCAGAACAGTGTAAAGGAATGAAATAAAAGAACACAACCCTGAGATACGAGGCAAACATGACGTGTCGCCCGGTATTCCCCGCAGCAGTCCGTCAGCGCCGCGCCACGCACCGCACACAGAAATATGAGACAAGTGTTAACGTGTTAAAGTAAAATATATACTAAACACACGCCGGAAGACGCTCACACATACTGCTAAGGAAACAACAAAGGTGCAAAGGCCTCAACACCACCACCACCACCACCACCACCTCAAGACAAGCTCCCTCAAGACAAGTTTCGACCCTGCACAGGAAAAGACTCTCGTGGCGGCTGTTTGTGCAGAGTCCTGAGAACAACCGCACAGGACTTGAGATGAGGGAGGGCGGCGCTTCGGGCCTCTCCGAGATGTCATTGAATTTCAACAACAGATCTTGTTTAGTTTGCATATCATTACGCCGCATTCTGCCCTTGATTTTTCCCTGCCTCTCTCGCTCCACCTGTTCCACCGTGTTTACCTTTACGGTGTGTTCCCGCGTCTACCCCGAGGTGGAGTCTGGCCGGGAGGGACTCCACATGCTGCCACGGTACCTAGCCATCCCTCCACATGACTATCCACCACCACCATCTCCATCACAACCACCACCACCACCACCACCTCCACTACCACCACCTCCACCACCACTGCCACCACCACCACCACCACCACCACCACCACCACCACCACCACCACCTCCACCACAACCACCACCACCACCACCACCACCACCACCACCTCCACCACTACTACCACCACCACGCGATATCTACCACACTACTATTATGTTACAACTTTAACTTATATTACGACTTTGATCACGATAAGCAGTTGTACTAATAATGATAATAATACATATAATTCATGTACAATATTCAGCAGTTTTATATCACACACACGCACACGCACACGCACACACACACACACGCACACACACATACACACACACACACACTTACATCACGAAACTCGAGAGCAAACATTTATTTCTCTATTTTCCATGCGTACCAAACCACCCCAGTCGCGTCCCCTCGCAAAATATTGTACGCAGTTGATTTCCTTTCTCTTCCAATCGAATTTTCAGTATTCAATATCCATTTTGCCAGCGATGAGATGGCGGCGATAGAGCAAATTTTCAAAGCGTCAGGAAAAAATTACAGCACGTTTTATTTCACGTTTAGAAGCGACGACGAAATTCTACATCTAACAGATCGTCTCGTTTCGTTACGATAGGTATTGCATTACACCGAAATGAGAACGATATCTGAGCCAGAATGTTTACTTCGTTATTAATTCAGGGAACAGAATAACAACAACAACAACAAAATATCTTTACGCTTTACTAGAAAGAAAAAGATCAAATCAACTCATCCATCATGTCTTTTGTAAATCAATGCTCTCTCTCTCTCTCTCTCTCTCTCTCTCTCTCTCTCTCTCTCTCTCTCCTCTCTCTCTCTCTCTCTCTCTCTCTCTCTCTCTCTCTCTCTCTCTCTCTCTCTCTCTCTCTCTCTCCTAACGTGAGAGAGAGAGACTCTCACGTTATAGACAATATATACCTATTATAGACAATAACTATTACTAGCCCTCTCTCTAGCTCTCTCTCCCTCCACGTACCAAGCGATGATTTAAATTTTTTTTTACACTACGACTTGGAGGACCCTTAACCCGCGCCGATGTCGAAGATACGTGCACGGAGGACCTTCGCAGGGCGGCTCCTCCCCTCGGCCGACAGATGCTGACCCGAGGGCGCCGATGTCACAAAAGCACTCCAGATGATATCGCTACGAGGGGCGTCACTCTATCGGGCGATCGGGAGGAGGAGGAAGAGGAGGAGGAGGAGGAGGAGAGGAGGAGGAGGAGGAGGAGGAGGAGGAGGAGGAGGAGACTACAAAGGAATACATAGGAATAACAGACACCAGGAGACCTATTGGTCCATGACGAGGTATCTGCTGAACTACATACTACTAACTATCAACCATGTAAAAACTTTTGGAAAATGAACCATGTCCCTAAAAAAATAGGAAAAATGGAAGTTTGTGTGAAAAATGTAGGTATAAAATATATAACTCAACTACCATAACACTAATCGACCGGGGACTATAATTGAATTCGGGGCATATCAATCCCCTTTTACTTTCAGTGGCGTCAAGTCTTTTTTTTAAATGTATTATTGGCGGGCTTCGACAACATTTGCTGGTAACTTGTTCCTCGATAAACAACTCTAAAAATTAAAATAATTTTTAGGGAGATCTGTGATAAACTTTGGCCTTTTAGTTTTAAACCGTTATTCTTGTTGTCCTTGAGGAGAAAGATCAATGGGTTTTCTTTTGATTAATAACATTAACCCTTTTTTAGGATCAAAAAGGTTTCTATAAAGTCCCCAGGATTTAAACCCTTTTAAAGGGAAAAACATATTAAGTTTTCCCAGTCTTCTTCAAAAGGATGAATTTGCAGAGAGGAATTTGTTTGGTTGTCTTTTTTTGCATGATTTCCCAATTTGGGTTGATATTTTTCGAAAAAGGGCGACCGAATTTAAACGGGAATTTCTAAGTTGGGGGGGTAACCAAGGAGTGTATAAATTTTGTCTTTCTTTTGGAGTTTTATGTTTAAAGTTTTGTTTAATGAAGCCCAAAATTTTAAATTTGCCTTTTTTTCGGCAGCTAGGCAAAGCGGACTGTTTTAAGAATTACTGATGGAAAACCTAAATCCTTTTCCTGTGTACTTCAGTTTTTAAAGATTTATTTTGATTTTTTTATTTATTTTAGGTTTCGTTGCCTAAGATTTCTTTACATTTATCGGAAATTTAATTTTATAGCCCCATTTACACTCAATCTATAGTTTGTCGAGATCACGTTGAATGAGTTCGCAGTTTTCCCCTTTTCTTAGTATATGCCTTTTACCGCCTAATTTTGGTGCCCCATCTGCAAATTCGAATTTGATACAAGTCCGCAGTCCCGATCATTGATATATATCAGAAAAAAAGAGGACCCAAGACCGGCCATGAGGCACCCCCCTAGTAACATCTAAACCAACAGAGCCTGCCTTATTTAAACACCCGTTGTTTCGATTTGAAACCCAATCGCCAATCCATGAAATAAAACTCTCCTAAGCCATGTGCCCTTAGCTTGGTCAACAGTCGTTTTTGGGGAAAAAGTTCGAAGGCTTTTCTGAAAAACAAGTATATTTTATCCGAGGGGGGAATTTTTAGCGTCCCATTTTTAATAAAGACATTAAAAAAAAAAGAGTAGGTTTGTTAAGCAGGATCTCTTATTTTGAAATCCATGCCGGGAGTTTAGTATTGAGTTGTTTTCATCGAGAAAAGACACTTATTTTATCCCGCAATATTTTCTCAAATAGTTTAACAATCACAGACGTTAGACTAATTGGGCGATAGTTACTTGCGAGGCTCTTACTCCCTTTCTTGAATAGCGGTGTAACATTAGCTAATTTCCACATACTAGGAACATTTTTGTCCATTAGCGATTTATTGAGAATAATCTTTAATGGGAGCGAAAGTTGACTGTGACATTCGCGAAGCAATCGCGGCGAGATTTCGTCCACCCCCACGGATTTTTGCTGGGTCAAGTTTCTGCAAATACTTTGATATTTCGTCTACTGTTATCTCTCCTATTACCAGTCTATCACTTTCGAGTCCCGCATACATGTTTACTGGTTCTGGTAATGGAGCTTCGTCTTCTTTAATAAATACCGCATTAAAGTAATCATTGAGTACGAACGCCATACTCTTATTATCATTTACCAAGATATTATTATTATCTTTCAGTGGCCCAATACTTGTTTTGACGTTTTTCTTTCTTCGAACGTATTGAAAGAACCTTTTCGGGTTTGATTTGGATTGGGGAGGAGGAGGAGGAGGAGGAGGAGGAGGAGGAGGACGAGGAGGACATTGATGAAATAATTAAACTGTTATGTGGTGAATATTTTGTTCTTACTTTTCCTCTCTGCTCTCCTTTTTGTGTACATAAATTACAAGCGTTCCTCACACTAGTAAAGGTAAAGATGGGAGCATACGCTAAGCTGCGCGTGGCATGCGGTGCTCATCTCCGTGGCATTAGCCCTTAGAGCCTGTGGTGGGTGAAGACCCGTTACCCCGGGACACAGAAAGTTGTGTCGCGGGAGGAGGGAAACAGCGGTCAAAAGGGATTCTTAAATACCCGAAAGGCGACTGAAGGTCGATCAAACATTTGGCGTTAGTGGCTGACAGTACTGTACCTATTATTTCTGTAGGTATCTATATTTTTGTATTGTTTCTCTTACTACTGGTAGCGGTGGTAGTAGTGGTAGTAGTCGTGTGGTTGTTAAGTATAGCCATTGGTGGGGTGGGGGAAACGGACTGTGTTTGTGAAAGACAAGACTTTCCTTTTCACCACAAACTACACAGCTCCACAAGGATAGAAGTCTTACAAAATAGTAGTACTGATTTTATTGACTTGTTTGTTGGTTGATGTAATTGTAATGAATGCTTTAGGGGTCAAACACAGAACAGGGATTCCAAGAAGGAGTCGATGACCTGAAGAGTTTAGGGACCTTTGTTAGGGACGGCAACAGATAATAACAATAAATGAGGGTAACAGTATTACCATTGATCTTGTAGATGATAATGTTATTTGGATATATTGTTATGTGATGCAAGACACAAACGGCGTGACCCTGTATGGGTCAAGCGGTGACCCTGTGGCTCAGTGGACATCGCCTTCCACTACCATCCCCTTTTGGTGAGCCACCGTACCAAGGGTCCTTTGACTCCTTTTCTCACAATTATAATTTCATACAAAAATGCAAAACTTTGTCAGCCTGAGATGTTTCTGCCTGGCGCTGGTGTTGGTGATGGGGGTCGGGATCGCCCTCGTCCTGCGGGGCTTGGTGCTGGAAGGCGACAAACTGCGCCAGGGGATGCGAGCCTGGCGGGACACAGGGCCCCACACCACCCTGCTGGGGAAGGTGCGGGGGCACCTGGTGGCCGCCTCGTGGCTGGCGTCCCCAAGGGATCCCCTGGCGGAGTGTGGCTTCCCCCTGGGTGACAGCTGGAGGGAGGTGCTGCCCATGGTAGTGGGCAGCAAGGAACGTCTGGCCTGCCTGGAGAAACAGGTCCAAAAGGCCGAGCAGGAACACAAGACGTTTGTGTTCAGCTTCGTGTTGACCGTGTGTGTGGCGGTGGTGGTTGTCTTTGTGGTCCTGGTCTCCTGGGCACGGCAGACCCTGGCTCGCCACCACCGCCCCCACGAGAAGGGAAGCGAGGCAGTGCTTTTGCCCACACCGAATGTGACGGAGGATGCTGCCAGCGAGGCCCGGTGTCAAGGACAGCAAGACGAGCCTGCCCTGCAGGGCACAGCAGTCTCGTAGGACGTCAAACACACTGAGGTGGAAGACATACTGGAGGAGGCTGGGGAGCAGGTCCTTCCCCTGTAGGAGGCAGATCCCGTGAGGGACCAAAGTCTTCAGAAGTCACAACTTTCAGTCGACGAAGGAGAGGAAGAGGAGGCCAACCTGGTGCGGCGAAGCCTCCTGGTGGCTCGACGCTTCATGCAGCGGCTAAAGACCAAGGCCGGGATGCGGTACCTCGAATACAACCTGGGATGCCGGTTCTCTGTCCTCATCCTCGTGGATGCAGCACGACGAAAGCTACACGTCAAGGGCGTCTTGAACAACGTGATGGAGTGCCACGTCGCCCTCAAGAACCTGTTGGCGGAGTGGCGAACACGCGAGGCCGCCACTCCTCAACATTCCAGGTGCGGAATTCGCATTCCAGTGGAGTTGACTGTCGCCACACCGCACAACTTGCCTTCCCCACCCTCCTTTCCACCCTCCTTCCCACCACCAAAGTTGCCTGAGTCACCTCCCATCCAGTTATTTGAGTGGCCTGAGTATAAACTCTTCCCGTCATCAAAGTGGCTTGAGGAGGTTCCCTTCCTATCATCAGAGTTGCCTGAGCCAACACCCATCCAATCATTAAATTGGCCTGAGCTTCTTACCTCCCAATCGTTAGAGTGGCCTGATTATACACTCTTCCCGCCATTAAAGTTGCCTGGGTCAACACCTTTCCAATCATCAGAGTGGCCTGAGTGTACAGTCGTCCCGGCATTAAAATGGCCTGAGCCAACACCCATCCAATCATCACACTCTTCCCGCCAGCAACGTGGCTTGGGCTAACACCCTTCCTATCATCAGAGTGGCCTGAGCCAATAACCTTCCTATCATCAGAGTTACTTGAGCCAACACCCTTCCTATCATCAGAGTGACTTGAGCCAACACCCTTCTTATCATCAGAGTGGCCTTAGCCAATAACCTTCCTATCATCAGAGTGACTTGAGCCAGTACCCTTCCTATCATCAGAGTGGCCTGAACCAATAACCTTCCTATCATCAGAGTGACTTGAGCCAATAACCTTCCTATCATCAGAGTGACTTGAGCCAACACCCTTCCTATCATAAGTGGCCTGAGCCAGCACCCTTCCTATCTCCAGAGTGACTTGAGCCAACACCCTTCCAATATTTCTGTAATCTAGCATTTCTATAATTACTTATATTATTTTTGTATGGTTTATCTTAATACTGGTACCGTTAGAAGTAGTGGTGGTAGTAGTTGTATGGTTGTTAAGTATAGCCATTGGTGGGGTGGGGGAAATGGACTGTGTTTATGAAAGACAAGACTTGCCTTAGGAGGAGGAGGAGGAGGAGGAGGAGGAGGAGGAGGAGGAGGAGGAGGAGGAGGAGAGGAGGAGGAGGAGGAGGAGGAGGAAGGAGGAGGAGGAGGGGTGCTGGACTACTAGAGAGAGAGAGAGAGAGAGAGAGAGAGAGAGAGAGAGAGAGAGAGAGAGAGAGAGAGAGAGAGAGAGAGAAAAAAAAAAAATATATAATGAAATCAAGAATAGTAATGAAAGTTAAATCGACTTAATATTTGTTGTATCATTACTGTTATGCTCATGTGTATTACCTGTTGTATACGTGATTATTCTACTTTATATTGCAATTACGGGTTTGTTACGAGTCCTGTTCTTGTTCACTTTCTAACAATTACATCTTGCCTCTTTTTT
>JACEEZ010008020.1:45000-47500 GCA_016584305.1 Chionoecetes opilio
TTTGCCCTGAGGATAAGAGAGAGAGAGAGAGAGAGAGAGAGAGAGAGAGAGAGAGAGAGAGAGAGAGAGAGAGAGAGAGAGAGAGAGAGAGAGAGAGAGAGAGAGAGAGAGAGAGAGAGAGAGAGAGAGAGAGAGAGAGAGAGAGAATTTAAGCATAAGTTTGTTGTAAATCTTTAAATTGCAACGTGTTCTAAGGATAAAAATAACATGAAAGTAAACATTAGCAAAATAAATATTAATTCTAATATATAAATACAACAATCGTCTAATCGCGCCTTGTTAATCGCTTCCGTGCTCCCAGAAAGCGATCGGATCCTAAGACTTACTTCGTCTATAATCCTCCTCGGCGTCTATAGCAATGGCGTGCCCGGTGGAGTTGGCAGCCGGGAGGGAGCTTTGATTAACCGTTTCCTGACGCCCCACGAAGCCTTAGCGTTATTATTTAGCAACCAAGAAGGAAGTTGAAGTACCGTCGCCATTAACAAATAGAGAGATAAGGTATGGAAAGCTAGAGTGACGTGAATGTGGGTTAAGTTAAGAAGTATTTGCTTGAACGAAGGAAGGAAATTGTCTGGTTCAGTGGTTCAGAGTCTTGAAGTGAAGCAAGTTCGATGTGTTTGAGTGTTATGCGGTGAAAAGCCACTAATGATAATAATAGTTAATGTGTGAGGTATTAAGATAATGTTAAGTAAGGTTCTAGTATGATAAGCTGCATGAATCAGGCTTTAGTATTCCTATAATGACGTAACAAAGCAATTATCTAGTTCATGGTAATTAAATGGTTCGTGTTTTTTATGTACACGTATATGTATGTGTTATACGGTGAATATTCAAAGCACAGGTAGTTTGTATGGAGGTATTAAACGTGTATTAAGTTGCGATTAGTTGAAAATTAAGAAAAATAGTCAGGGAGGAAAAAAAAAAAAAAAGATAGATAATGCTATATTTTGGTTTGGTTAATTCTGCTACCTTGCGTCCTTTATTTTGTTTCCTTTATCTTTCTTTCTTTCATCAGTAGTATGTATGGAATTTATAGTTTCACCCAACCAACGATTTTCTGATGCGCCTTATGTTTTTCTGGTGTGTTTTTATGTGTTTTGAATGAATCTGCTAGCCGTTTGTGGCAATTTTTTTTTTTTTTTTTTTTTTTTTTTTTTTTTTTTTTTTTTTTTTTTTTTTTTTTTTTTTTTTGGGGGGTAGAGAAAGGTTAGTTTTTTTTTTTTTGGTAGAGAACGGTTAGTTTTTTTTAGTTTTGTTTTTATAGTTAGGTAAAGGTTAGGTTAGGTTAGGTATAGGTTAGGTTAGGTATGGGTTAGGTTAGGTATGGGTTAGGTTAGGTATGGGTTAAGTTAGGTATAGGTAAAGGTTAGGTTAGGTTTAGGTTCTTTTTTTTTCTTTTTTTTTGTCATTTTTGCCAAATAATATATATAAAAAATTGCGACAGACGGTTAGCAGATTCATTTAAAACACAGAAAAACACACCAGAAAAACATAAGGCGTGTCAGAAAATCTTTGGTTGGGTGAAACTATAAATTGACCGTATGTATATAGTATATGTATGTATGTATGTGTACGTATGTATGTATGTGTATGTATAGTATGGAATAGATAATGTGTGACACGGCAAATGACACATAACAGTGATGAAGGAGAGACAGGTGACAGGTGGTGGCGGTGCTCTCTATCTATCTGTTGTGAGGCAGCTATAGCGTGCAATCTGTGTAATGAACTGTGAACTGATTACCTGGTGATTAGCTAATGCAGAGAGCGGTGAGGGCCGGGAAATTACCTTTTATGGTGTACCTGTGTGTGTGTGTGTGTGTGATTGTATTCATCTAGTTGTATTTTACAGGGCCTGAGCTACACTCGTATGGTCCCATCTCCTTAGCTACATTTTGTAATTGCTTCCTTTGTGTTCATGTGTGTGTGTGTGTGTGTGTGTGTGACTTTGTGTGTGTGTGTGTGTGTGTGACTTGTGTGTGTGTGTGTGTGTGTGTGTGTGACTTTTTTATTACACGTGTTCCTTTTTCGGCAGATTAGTAGTGTTGCCAGCAGCTGACGCCCCTGCCCGCAGCCCGACAAGACCCGATGCACGCAAGTCTGCACGCACACACGCACCTGTCACGCACGCAAGGTAAGAAAGTAGAAAGAAGGAAGGGTTGGGTTGATAGGTAAGGTTATTTTCTTCTTCATTCGTAACTTTTAAGAGGAAAACATAAGCGTCCGGACCTTTGGCGACGCTGATCAATACACAGAAAACGGGTCTTGACAATATTTATTAAGGGAAGCTTTGGTATTTTCCTCGCCCGCCCACGGAGAGAGACAAATATTACTGGCGTTGATTAGGGTCCCACCGTTGCCCCCTATCACATACGAGGGTCATTATAGGGATTAGATTATATTAGATGATCCCTATATGAGCATCGTGTCTCGGTAAGAACCAGGTCGTCGTAAAAGAAAGAAAAATACAAGTTGATATTATGGTCCCCGAGGCATAGAA